>JABFQM010002944.1:0-13246 GCA_022816865.1 Zelostemma sp. ZL-2020
GTACATCAGCTTTTAAATGCGATGATGAATGCCCTGGAAAAAAAGTTCGCGAGGAATGCTTTTAATTACGTCTGCATCATCCATCAAATTCGGTCGCTGCGCAAAAAATTGTTTGGTGAAATAAATTATTCCTTCCTAAATTAACTTTTATAGATACCAATATTCGTTTTATATATTTAACTTTAATAATTTTATCGACTTTCGATCTATTTTCATTAAATTTGTTCTCGTTTTTACATCGCGGAATAAAAAGTAGTGAAGAGAATGACAAAAAGATCGGAGATTTTCAAGCATGAAACTGTGGAAACGTAACATTTGAGATTGGAAAACGAGAAACGCGATAAGTTCTATCGGCGCGTGCTGGTCCTGCAAAAAGAAGCGGATTACTTTCAAAGGTAAAAACCCGCCCGAGGTATCGATTTTGCGAGATAACTCGCCCATCGCACGCGATGCTTCGTTTCATTGTTTTCATTTAGCCGAATCTGATAATTCATGTCTTACATGTGCGCGAACATCTGCGAGGTTCCACTGTAACGCGATACCCAACAATGAGAATAACGAAATCCCGAGCGAAACAAAGGAGCCGAATTCAGCGCGGGCAAGTGTGCCCTTACCGAAAACAAACATCTTCATCATTCGCCGTTTCGTCATCGCGACCGTACGTAACGCCGAAGATGGGCTTTCGCCCGTGTCGGAAAAAACGTTAGCGATCGCGAAAGTAAATTCGGCTCCGGATCCCGGGGAGTAGCGGGTAATTACGACGCGCCTTTCGCGAACGAGAATAAAAAGGTGTCCGGTAGTACATACGATAGGAGCGTGCGTACCCAGTGTACACACACATCGGCCGAAAGAGCAACAAGAATGCGAACTCGTGGGCACTTGAGCCAAGTCGCCCGGATAATTTGAAAGCGATCCGATCTTCTCGGGCAGCTGCCTGCCTTACGCGTAAAATATTCAAGAACTGGTCCTACCGTCGCCCGGTTTTCTTCGTGCGACGTACGACGATGACGTTCTCGAAAAGTGGCCTCTCTTCTTTTCCGTCGCTTCTTTTTAGGACGGAATCACAATTGCCGGATGAACCCATAATTCTAAACGGGAGACGAGGACATTTGGCGCGGCAGAAAACTGCTGACAGGAAATGTCCTGGCAATCGAGGAAACGTGATGGTAATTGCAACGAAACCAGATCTCTTCTCCGAGCGCGGCTTCACTTTCGTTCGTTCTACTTTGTAGCGTGTAATTGGACGTTGCGTATGAGCTACGTCCATTTTTTTCTGCTGTTTTCGTGAAAGATGAATCCAAAAACGCGTGCATGACGGGTTTAATTGGCAGGTTTACGACATTCATTGATTGCTTAATTTTTTTTATTTACAACTTTGTAATGTGTTCGCAATATCGTCTTAAAAACTTTCGAAACACAAATAAGATTGTAAATAAAAAAACAGCTCCAAAAGTGCAATATTTCCGAAACTGCGGGTCACCAGATTTTTTGATTTGACCCATTTCTATTCGCATTTCGTGCTGGCATACTGATTACCGAGGTGTCCCAACCCCAAGTTTATTCATATCGACGCTTCCTGTCCTGAATCCCGAGTGCAGGTAAAGTCGCAAAAAACCGCAGGAAAAAATTGCTCGGAACGTGACTGCGAATTTCTATGGTTTCTTCTCTTTAGCATGTGACATTGAAACGCCACCTTCACGAGCTGGTGTAACTCAATAATCTGTATGCCCCGCTAGATCCGAGCTCTACGCTGGAAACATTTTCTCTTTCGACGCGACGCGCGATAAAAAACGAAATTTATCACCGCCTGAATCATTGTCTTCCCGAGGTTTCTTACTCGGGTGTTTTATTTCGCGTTATTGTTTTTTTTAATCTCCCCTTATCGTGCAGCGTTTTCGACCGTTATGGTCATCTTTTGACACCGTTCCCTCGCGCAGTTTCTCCCCATTCTTCGGACCTTGGTATTTATGTTCAATGAAAGGCGAAGGAAAACATGAAAAACTCCGTGCTTCTCTCGCTGTCACACTGACGCTGCATTCTTTGTCAATTCCTCCGCGTCGTTATGGCCGAAATTTCGTGCATTCAATCTCAGATCATCCATCTTTTACCGAATGTCCCTCTGGCGTAAAACTATAATCACCCACGCTCTTTTACGACGTAGAAAACATTCCTCGAATTCAACCATTTGTTTCCCTCGATAATAGAAACACAAATTTCACAATCTATCGTTTATGTACGATAATCTTTCATTGATAAGCGCGCAAACAAAATTCGGAGGCTAAAAAACGGCTTTTAAACTTGCAAGACGTGTCTAAAATTTTTAAGACATATCTAAGATGTTTAAGACATTCTTAGAACGTGTTAAAAAAATGCCCGAGGCAAATTCAAAGCCTAGAATTCAGGGCATGAGTTTTGCCGAAATATGCAAAATCCGAATCCCACCCTTATCTTCAGGGAAAAAAGATACGTTGTTATCGACACTTCTCAAGAGATAACATTAGCGTGTCCGTGACTGTATGCGTGACACGCGCTCATCTGTTGTGACAACGATAAACGGAGCTATCGTAACGTGTGTACACAAATACGGTAATGCCGGGACGATACGATACGAGCCTGAATATTTCCTGCTAGTGATACGGAACGAGACAAGGGGTCCTTTTAACCGCCGAATCTCCCGTGTTTCTTTCTTTAGCGGGCGTGAAAATACAAGCATTTTTTTTATATCTCCGGGCACGTGCCTGGCTTTTATATCTAAGAGACCGCCCTTTATCTCAGGCGAAAAAGCGGATAATTGTGCGGCGTATTTGCCGCCATAAAATGACAGCGTTTCGTTCTCGAACTTTCATGGATTTTTTAAATGAGAAAGATCGGTCGCGTTCGTGTTCTCCGTAGTCTCAAATGGACTATGACCGAGCGTAGTTGAATTTTTTCACGCCAAAGTCCCGGGGAAACGGAGAACGTAATCCGGACCCCCACGAATTGCGGTTTCATGCTTCAATGGTCGCCGATGTGTCGACGTAAAATGTTCTGAGGTTAGGCAAGAAAGATGGGAAAGAAGCCGCAATCTTTACGAGCTAATCACTGAGCCATTCAGAACTGTTGGGGACTTTCGTAATCCTGGGTACAATCCACGATGCGGACCCTGAATTTCGCATGTGTCGAAACCGTTTTTATAAACGTTCGTGTTCTTTCGTTTTTTGTTTGGATCAACGGAATCCTCAAACTGCAGAGAATAAAGAACGTTTTTCAACTTTATTTTCGTGGGGAATGATTAAAAGTCCAGTTAAAATTGCATGTTCATTAATGGTTTTTTATTTTATTTTAATGATTGGGAATAAAACACATTTTTCGGCTTTGTTTCTAGATTGAACCTCGCGTTTACAAATTTACAAATTTATTTATCGTGTAATTACGATTGGAAACACGTTTTATGAAATTCTTATATGTATTGATTGTTCAATTTTTTAGATAAGACGATGCCATAAAGATACGGTAATCGCGTCTTTAATAATATAGTTACGATTAAACCTCGTTTTTTCTAATTAGCCCAATTAAAAACACGAAATTCACAACGAAAACCGCGATAAATCACGAATCTCGTATCCTTAAAATTCAATCGCGAGTAAAAGTACGAAACGAATTTACCAGTAAAAACTCGCCGTAATAAAATTAAGGCCCCGGTGAAAACGTTAATTGCTTGTTGTGCAATGATTTTTCATAAATCTCGAAGCGTCGTAAAAGCATGAAGGCCGAAATTTCTGGTCGATCGATTAGCACGAGCCGTGGATCGAAAATTCCGGCGCGCGCGAATGTAGAACGCGGCCGCATTGTTTTCGTTTTCGCTAACGAAATTCGCACGTGGATCTTTGCGTACCGGGAGCTCGTGGCCACGGTTTACCAGTACGGCCAATGTCAAATCAAACCTCGCTCAAGCGCGACGCTCACCTGCCGTCACGCTGGAGTGACTTGTAAATCACTCCACCGAAACTGGGGTACGCAGCGCTCGAAAAACTTTATAGACTCAAAGTAACGTCGATTAATGAGCGTTTCACATCTCTTTTGTTCGAAAAAATTTATTTATTCATTCGCAAAGCACTTTTTCCCGGGACTTAATTAATCGAGGACTTTTTTCCGCGGCACCTTTACATATTTATCGACGAAGCAATCAAAGAAAATGGTTCTTGTAACGAGAGAGTAATAACCGACTCTCCTTATTGTTCGATGTGCAATGATTTCGATAATTCAGCGCTTTAATTATAACTCGCATTGAGGGCAAAGAATAGGCCCGATTCTTGAGGTCAGCGAGACCGCGTTACGTTGTCGAATGAATTATTTTTAAAACATCTGGGCGCACTAGTGGCACGTATGCACGAGGGTGAAACAGGCTCCTCGACGAATGCTTCAGAGGCTTTTTTTCGATGCCGAGACCGCGGTAGGCGTGCATTGCACGTGCCCCGAAACATTTTACGTGACTTGGTCAGTATTGCCATTTTCTGCGTTATGACTGGCGAAGTTCGCGACGATTTAAACGAAAAAGTTTACGGCGCTCGTTTTTGATCTCGAAAAGAAACCTGGACAAATCGATTTCACTCTGGAAGATCGATCCGGAAAAAAAGCGGGATTATTTGTCACGCTGCAGCGGCGTAACGCAATGCGATCATTGGGCAAAGATGCGTAACGCATCTTGCTCGATGGCCGGAGAAACAAATGTTGCAGGCGAAGAAATGTTTGGCTTCGACGTGCCTCGAGCTGGCGTTTTGTGGGCCGGTCTTTTAGTATCGGGTTCGCGAGATTCGATGCTCGCCGTATGCCATTCTGGACCAACATATGGCTCACGTGCCATTCGACGCCGATCGAAATTCGAAGAGATTCCTAATCGAGCCGATCGAAAAAGCGGATTATCGATGGGGATTTTCTCAAACTTCGGCCAACTGTTCCGGCGTACCAAGTTACAAATTTACGAAACTCTTCGAAATGGGATTAATGAATCCCTTCTTCGAGTTCACATCGTAAACTGCGAAACCGCAACTTGGTTTCGCCCATTTCATTTACTTATTGTTTAAAATATAGTCCAACATTTTATGCCTGGGATCGTAAAGTGCCTTAAATACAGCTCCGTTTATTGTCCGTCCACGGCCCTTTTTTTGCTGCATCCTTTTCGCGTTACGTTTCTTTTTTTTTCTGCTTCGAGATTTGAGCGGTGCAGTACTTTCCCGCGTCTTCGTTTATTTTTTTGTCAAGGAGGCGTTACGTCCTGTGGCACGTGGTCGGCGGTCGCTCTGATTTCGAAGGTCATGGATGACAATTTAAATCCTAACAACGCAAATTGGCGAAAAAAAAACTACGGCAATATTCAAAAAACCACTTTCTGTAGTTGTTATTTTTGGAATATTTAAAATACGTCGCTTTATTTCTTGCATTTTTCGCAGCAATTTGAATAATATTGTACCATGTCATAACTCTCCTTCAGGGATACTAAATTATCTTTCAGACATTTAACGGCGTATTTTTCCGCAGCTTTTTGCGACTTCTCATTTACTCCCGAAATACAAGGTGTTCCATTTCACATCATTACTTCCAACGCGTACCCCAAAGTAAATCCAAAATTATCTCGTCATCGTTGACAAAAACGAGCATTGTTCGTTACTCCAGATAACGATTCGACGTAGCGTGTGAAAAAGAGCAGCGCCAACAAGTTTGTATTTACGTTTTTTGAAAAATTGATGCAATCAAATCCATTCCTTCCCACCGGTCAAATAATTAGAGGTTTCCTCAGCTCTCGTTAAGGGTTACAAATCAAGGGTGGCGCAAACGAAGCCAGCCCCGAGCCCGACATTTCCCCCTGTTCCTCGTAACAAAAATACTGTGATCCCAAAGATAATTAGGCGTTTCCTAGTGATCGGAGTTTACGTGCTCGAACACACGAAAGCCCCCTACGTGTAACGTGTTACGCGGTGGTACCGTTGGCCAAAATTCGAGCATATGGCGTGGGTGCGCTGCGAGTTTTGCTGCGCTGCTGACGATCCCGCCACCAGTGAATTATGGTACAGTTTATAGCTTATTAAAAACGATTGCTTCGTATTTACGAACGTGTTTTTCGATTAATTACATACCCAGCGAGCTCCGCCGTTGATTATACGGCATTTTTTGCCTCGCGGTACTTGTTTCTCGTTTAAACGTACATCCCGAGCGAACGAAAACTTGCTTTTGGTATATTTCATTATTTTCTTTTCTTTTATTGCGTACTAGCCCGTGCCAAGTAACGCCAGCGTTCCCATGCCCCCGGAATGATAGGGCTCGATATCGAGTGACGCTGTAACGTCGCCAACCGTCGTAAAGTCTCGTAACAGCCTCGCCGGTGAGTCAAAAGTGCGCGAGGGTCGATCGAAGACTCGTAATAATCAGGCCCATCCGACTGTGTCGGGGAATCTCTCCGCGGAGGGATCGAGGACTCGGTTCTTTAACCCCCGATGAAAAGAAAGCGGTCCTTCGTTAGCACCGCGTTTCTTCTGAACCCTCGGATTCTTCCGAACCTACCTTCTTTTTCCCCCAAATCCGAGGGACCGTAAGTCTTAATTTACAAACGAGTCTTAATCTTCGATTCGTTCGATCCAATAGATTTTTCGGGGAGACGTGTACGAACCAAGCTTTCAGCAACGACAGTTTTTTATTGTAAAAACGAGAGGAATTTTCATTTTTTAAACGTTTTTGATCAAATACGATGCGAGTTTTGAAAAGTGATCGCATTTTTCAGATTTCTGTAACATCGGTCGTTACGTTTGACAGGGTATTTTACCCTTTCGCGAGGGTTGAATGAGAAGATCGAGGGAGCGAAAGAAAGCGTGGATAAAAGATCGCGCGCGTGCCGGGCCACCTGTCCCACATGAAAATCTACGGGAAAATCAGGAAAACGTAATGGGAATCGGACCAGCTGCCCCGGACACTCGTTTTGACATCTTATTCAAATACGGTGCCTGCGGTGCTTACGGAAACGGGCTTGAATGATGTCGCGTTTTCGGGAGACTGTTTTTATACCGTAATAATACAGAAAAGTGTTGTCTCCACGCGGAGAATTGGAAAGGGGAACGTACATTGTTACACTTTCCCCGCCATCTGGTCTTACAAATAATCCAATCCACGTGTCGAATCGTCACAAAGTTGTCGAATGCAAAGTTCCGTACGGGACAATATTTCGGTTTGTTCCATTATTTACACTATCTCATTCAGGTTACAATTTTCATCCCTCTTTTCCATGATTTCCAACAACGATTCATCATTTAAAAGAGCAAATTCCATTACCGTTTTGTTTAACTTGAACACTTCTATCATCGATCGCCTACGGAATCCTAGTGTTTACTCAGGATTCAACTTTCCATTTTCTTTTTTCTTTTCCTCGCATGCGACAAACCACCTACGTGACTATGGTAAAGAATAGAATATGTGCTCAAAGCGCACCTGGCCACCCTCTTCGAGCATTTCAACGAGTATCCCCTTTAACAATTCAACCACACGTCGCATAGCTTTAGACATTCGTCATTATGTGCCGCGGCGTAAAAAATTGTTTCTTACAATATCGTCCATTAATATGTATGCCCGTTAAATCTCTCAACAAAATCTCCAACTAGACAAACAACCACGCTTCCTCGATAAAATTCGTAATTTTCATCCCCCAATCGGTTTTTCAGAGGGCGAAGCGTCGTTCATTATCGAAAGGAAATGAATGTTCGATATCGATAAGTACCGAAAGCGGAAGCCGCTGGTAATCTACGTACGAACACGCGCCTAATGGCGCGTACGTACGCGGTACTTCGTAAATAGGAAGTAAGTGAAACGAAAAAGGGGGGCAAAGCAGAGCCAGGGCCTGATACGAGGGTGCTAGCCCGTCATTTCCTATCACTCGGGGCAAAAATCCGTATCGAAAATGTATACGCAACCACCTGCGGGGGGCAGGTGGTGTTCGTCAACCGTAGTTATTGCGCCAGGTCGCCGACTTTTCCTGCGCGTGCACTTATTCTCGTTTCCACCCCTTCGTTTTGCCGGGAGAGTGTCGAAATTCAAATGAATGCAGTCGAGCGAGTTTCAAGCCGAAACATTCCCGATTACAATGTAACGTGTTCTCCTGGTTACGAAACTTCGATAAGCCGCTTTAAATGCACGATATAATTGTCGTTTCGGAGAATATCATGAATCTTGGGCGATTTTTGAATGATGCGAAGCGTGTTACCGGAGGAATGGCCCGGGGCGGAATTCAAGGTGAAGGAACGAGCGTCGCGCGTATCGTGCAGGGCGAAGAAGACGAAAGCGAAGACGAGGAATAAGGAGGGGGCCGTTGGCGCGTGGCTCGGGTTCCTCGTCCTTGTTTCATCGGGCCCGGAGACGTCGTGCCCTCTTTCTCTTTCGAGGCCCCGTACGTGGCGCGCTCGTGCGCATCCACACACGTTGGATTGAAAAGAGAGACGCGCGCGTGGCGCGAGAGGACGAAACGAGACGGAGCGCGCAGATGTAGATTTTTGTGTGGATCGTGCTTTCGACCATTAAGCGCCGTCGACGACGCTGCCGTGAGAAAGGCTATAAAAGTTGGAAGAAGCACCTGCCCAGCCGACAAAGAGAGAACGACGAGTCCGAGCACCTCGCGGTGCCCTCATACCCACATCGCCACGACGAAAAATCGTCCTGGAGACGTCCCGGGATGCTCCAGTGGCCCGGCCTCCTTGTCTTCTTCGCAGCCGCCTGATTAAACGAACGAGTCCCGCATATACTTTATGCGAATTATCCTGGGAAGACTCCACTGTCATATTAAGCTCTTTCTTTGCTGCCAAAACCTTTTTCTTCGAATTTCCGATTTTCTACTCTTCATTATTTACTTTCAAATGATTTCATGAGTCATTTATGATCAATGAATGAGTCGAATCCTTAATTTCTGATAAACAATTGAATAAAAAAATTTGTTATTGCTGCGAATGAATCACGAGGCGTTATATTTCGCGTTGTTACTACCCAGGCATTATTTGTCATTCGTCATCGCGGGTCTTTGTGCAAATCTCGATCCGGTCGTACGTCACCTTGGAAAAATCATGTGTAATTATTTATATCATGCGCGATTCTCACATTAAAATTGTGCCGCGTCAACTCGGATGAGTCCTTGAGGTTTGCGAGTGCGTTAATCAAGGTGTATAGGGGCAAAAGTCTGCATGCGACTATCCATCGTCCACCGCCATTAGTGCGAGAAAAAAGCCACTTTTTTGCCAGAAAGAATCAAAGTGCTCGCACCTGAATCTCCGGGCTTAGTATTTCGCGGCGGCAATCACCGTTTTTAGAGCAATTTGCGAAATTTGCGAAAGCAGAAAAACAATGCGAGTCGGTAATGATTTCGCGCCGCGATTCCGAGCGATTTCGCGTCTAATTATCTCAATCATCCGCGTGCTCAGACTAGAGCTAGACGTCGGGAAACCGGTCCCGGTTTGAAAAATTACGATACTCTGCATCGAATGCTCGGACAGTGGGTTACTCGTGTACCCTGGTCCCCTCGATTCTCGGGGGCCAGGGCACCCTACCGCGCCACACCATCTCACCGCTGACGATCTCGCGGGCATGTAATACACGCACGCGCGTTCTCAAATGCGTTTAGTAGGATGACGAGGCCGATGGCACGCGATGTCGAGGCGAACCTCTCCTACCTTTCCCTTTCTCTCTCTATTTCTTTATTTTGACGATGCGGGCCGCGACGTCGTTTGTACGATATCTGACTACCCACTGGCCTACAGCGTTCGTCCTTATCTCCGTCTGCTCGTTGTTTCTCAGCCACCAGATCGTATCGGTCTGCCTCCGCTACGCTAGCGAAGGATGGGGACACGACGGGGCTTTTTTCGCGCGCTAACGATGCCCCGGACCGCGCGCGTCTCGACTCCGAGAGTCCTTCGTCCTTCGTCCCTGCGGTTCTTCGATCGAACGCTTTTTTTTTCCGTCGCGATGGAAAAAGGACGACACCCTCTCGAGCAAATTACGCGCGTTCCCCGGATATTCGTAATTGAACTTTCAGCGATTTGCGATTTATTGAATTTGAAACCGTGAACGATAAGTAAAATCTTGCGCGGTGAGGTTGAATATGAAGGACAGATTTTTCCCTTGACAGGTGGTATTTATAATCTTATCTCGCGCTCGTTTTTGTATTGATCCTCGGGCGTAAATCGATGAATTGGAAACGAAACGAACGCAAATTGGCTCCGGGGATTGCGAGGACCTACGGAGTCGCGTTTTTGTTGCGCAAAATTCGGGCGCACGTGCAATCACAGATGTAAATTTATGACTCGAGAAATCTCGGCTGGCGATTTTTGCATAACCACGCGATCCCGGTTACTCTCATTACCGAAATTCATCGCCGAAATGAAATCGGGCGTGAAAGGAACTCGAAATAAGACGTCGTATAAATGAGGTTGCGGGATTATTAATTGGATGTGAATTTTCGCGAGTTTAATGTTTCAATTATTCGAAATCGGCAACGCGAACTTGCGAAAGTGCGAGCTTGAATTTTGGGTTTACCATTTTTTTATTTTAATCGATTCATTAACGTGAGGGGGATTTTGGGGATCGTAAAAATTTTATTTCTTTCTCGATCGAAATTCCACCCCAAGGAATTTCGAAAGAAGCCTCAATAAGCGTCTTCCGATGTCATCGGTTGCATCGACAGCGAGTAACATTACTCAAAACGTAACCCAACAAATGACTTTCGGCGGCGGTGTCGTCACGCTCGTAAGGCCCGAATGACTTCGGAAGAAACTGCCGCCGTTACATGCATTCGTCCTGGGTTTCGCAAGGTGTCGACGGTGGCCGCAGGTCCATTGGGATCTGGTAAGATCGCAGGTGACAAGTCCGGTGGTCCTCTCTCCTCCGCCGCTCGCGAACATTTCGTGCACGTGTGTTCTCCGCGAGGGAAAAGAAAGCCGCTCGTCTCGTGTGCGTGAGAGTAAACGCGGGGCATAAAGTCCCACACATCCAAGAGGAAAGAGAGAGGGAAGAGGCAGAAGCATAGGCGCGTGGCAGCGTGCGCCGGATCGGCAGCTGCCTCTGGGCCCCACGGCCCACGTCACGTACGAGTGTGCGTAGGGCTTGCGCTCGCACGCGTCTTTTCGTGCCTTTAAACTCGATACAAAATTTCGCCCTGACGGCTCCTTATCGTTTTATCGGGAAGGCCCTTCTCCAGCCGCTACGACGAAGGAAATTAATCGAGCGAGTTCTTCAATTCTACGCTTTAAATTTTACTCCGGAGGGAGTGCAAATACCGCTGTTTGGATTGGCGCTATTTTCACTTCGAGAAATTCATTTCTTTGAAAAACGCGTTGAAGAATAAAAAAATTCGAGCATTTTTGATGGAAAAATTGGAATGGAGAAGAAAAAACTTGATTTGATCGAACGAAATGATTTTACGGAATGTTTTCTGTATTTAATGAAAAGGTATTTTCGCTCGCGGAGCAATTTCGTGTGCGTTACGTTTAATTAAACGTAACATAAGCGATCTCGCATTTTACGGTAAATTTGATTCGAACCCGAGCACCGATCGAATATCGGAATCAAAATCCATATCGATATCCGCGATCGGTAAAATGATCGTCGAAGGCAGCTGCAATCATAATTGGCAGTTTCAGAGACCCGCATCTTTTAGGTGTCCTCGTACATCGAAAACCGTAGCTTTTAACCAATCATCGAGGCGACTCTCAATCTTCGAAATAGCTGCTATTTTTCTATGTCTACTATCGCTATTAATTTAACTGTGACCCTTCGTCGCGACTCGCGCGGGAGATAAACGTTGATTCTCCCAGTTCTTACACTCTGGCGTGAAATTTCACTTTGGAAAGAGTAAAAAAAACTCATGTTTTAGAAAGAGCGAGATTTCATTCTCTGGAAGAGTGAAATTTCACTCTAAGGAATTTAAAGGACGAAATAACTCGACCGTTTTAATTTTTCGTAAGTTTAAGTATTGGGGTTTCTAAATTCATACGACAATTTTTAAATTACATGAAAATCGGTGCACGAATATGAATGGCGATTTAAAATTACTAATTGCAAAAACCGAATTACGTCAATAGTAAAAAACTAAATGGGTGTGCTATTGAAAAGACGAATTGGTTTTTGTGTACACGCTAATCACACAGTTAGTTTCGCATTTACATGTAATTCGAGTGATTGCATGAAGAACTGGGTTCCTCCCTTTGTCCAAAATATCGAGTTTTGAGAAACGAGCGTGATTACCCGCAAGGGTCGATGCATTTTGCGTCAATTTTAACTCGTGAAAGTTTTGGTCGAGAGCTGTCGCATAAGTTGATGAAACGTTCACGTATCGCATGCAACAATGTTTCGCATCCATCGAAAAAAATTAGCCGGAAGGAATTTTTTTTATATGTAGATTCGAAAGTCAATGTAATAACGAGCCTTGAATTTAATTGTGATTTTACGACGACGAAGTCATTATCATCGTAAATTACGAATTCGAAAAGTCGCTTTTACCAGAATAAAATTGAGCAATTTTGAAAAGTTACGTAAATAATAATTTTTGTCGCTTCCAGCGAAATGGACGTAGCTCCATTTTTTATTGGTTTTTTCGTCCCTGGAAAATCGATAATTACTTGGTTTATAATTAATATTCAGGTCTTGAAAATGAAGCGAATTTGGCGCGCTTTGCAAATAATAATGTGTTCTAACTTGACAATGTCGATTGTTTAATCGGGCTTTTAAATTGTATTTAGGGCGCGACAAAATTTCGCCATGAAATTCAATTTTTATTGACAATTATTAAATTAGACCCCATAAGAATTCCTTGCGATAATGAGATCATATCCAAACAAATTTATGGAAATATCTTGTTGGATTATAATTTTTTCATAGGGAATGGAATCTACACTCGACTTAAACATTTTGCACGATCGCATTCTGAAAAATCGCGATAACTCGGAAACGACAATTTCTATTTCTATGGTCATTCGCTAAATTCCTTAAGGTGGATCGATACTTTAATGCAAGGGTGAATTAGAAAAAATATTTATAACGCAAAGTCATTAATTACATTTAATATGCCAGTATAATTTATTGAACAACATCTTCTTCTTCACGAAAAAAAAATAAGCTACTGAAAAAATTGTGCAAAAATGCTCGTAACGAACAATTGAACATTTTAACAGTTTTTTAAAAGAAAAATGTTTATTTCTTAGCCAATTTGCATGTTCGATTATTTATATTGTTCACGGGACTATTT
>JABFQM010002945.1:0-13242 GCA_022816865.1 Zelostemma sp. ZL-2020
GGAAGGGGGGCGGGCACCGGTGCCCGGTGCCACCGGGGAAGGGAATTAGAATTTTACGTCGTACACAATATTTATTTTTATCGGGCGTGCTCTTCCGAGTACGTGAGTCCCGCCGGTGCTACTTGATACTCGAAGGTCGGTAGGACCTTATTCGCGTTGCTCTTCTGGATACCGTCGCGTGCCGGAGATTAGATAAGGCGGATTCAATGACGGAGGCCGTTTATTCAACTCTTTACTTTTATTTAAATGCGTTACTGTTCCGGGCAATAGTTTTACAAGTATTCTATTCTAAGTTTGACGCGTCCCGAACTTGGTTCTTTTGCTAGTGCAGCGACGCCTTGACAAGGCAGGAGCCGAGATTCACAAGGGCTGGACGTGCACTCGTCATAACTGCTGCGGCAAAAGGCCGCGTGTGTCTACGAATATTATTGGAGCAAAAGACCCTGTTCGCGGCGCGAGCATTAGTTTTAAGGAATCGCGATCGTCCCCCGGACGATCGCCTTGACCTTCAAGCATTGTCAATTACGCGTCGTTATTGGTCGACCAAATTTGCAGCGTCTTCGTTCCTTCTTGCCGAACGAATGAAGGCGTGAGAAAGACTCGTGGCGCGTGTTCCCGCTGACTTAGGGTTTCGATTTTACTATTGTGCGACTTCCTTGGGCGTTTATTCGGACGTTTCGCGCGTTCTTTACCGTTTAGGTTCAATGTCTGGCCTGATTATCTCTAAGAATAATTCGGGACGTGACAGCAATATCATAAGGTCTGATAGAGTATGTTCAGGCATGATCTAATATGTTCAGGCTTGATCTTATACGACCAGACCTAATCTAATGCGACCAGGCCTGATCCTTATGATCGAATCTGATCAGCCCTAATCAGACGTGGACAAAAATTGAGCCTGATTAGGCATGAACAGATCTGATCAGGCCTGAACAGACAAAATCAGACCTGAGCAGTGGCTGGTTAGGCCTGATTAGGGCTCAACAGGCCTGAACACATAACTGTTCAGGCCTGAGGTTCAGTTCACGGGATGTCATTCCATTACTCAATTATTCATTCGGTAGATCTACAGAATCGTTCGTACAAACATCGCTTAATCCGTAAGATCGTGATAGAATAATCCATCTCAATGGGGAATTCACAACGGGAGCGGTACTACGCCAGTACTGGCTAGTAAGGGCAGGGTACTGGCAGTCAGTGCTGGCGCTGTACTGGCACAAGTCTGAGATGATAACGCTTTCCGGAACTGGCAGTCAGTACTGGCGTTGTACAGGTAACCAGTGCTGGCTCCGTACTGGCAGTCAGTACAGAAAATAGTTATTATCCCAGACATGTGCTAGTACTGATAGAATACGGACTGCCAGTATACTAGTGGTGTCGAATAATTGAAAAAAAAAAGAATGTAATCAACGTCATTAATTCGCCTGTGCATTATTATTATCAATACGAATACAACCCGCTCTAGTCTTTATATGTAATTCAGATATACACATATTATCTTTTTGGGCAAGATTTTCGCCAAAATGAGTGTTATTCAAGTAATGATATATATTTGTATAATTACTTGTATGTATTGGAAGAAAGTACAGCCGTGTACGGCACGACAATCTTCGCTGATTGGACCTTGGATGCGTTACCGACGTACCATGGCGGGTGGAATTGCACATCCGAGTTTGAAAATAACTTGCCGATGACCGCGATCCCGGATACATATGAGTTGCTAATAAAATTTGACTGGAGACTTAAAAACGTCGTCACTCTGGTGAAGAATAGTTGGGACTGCGGCGCGTGCTGGGCTATTGCTGCATCGCAGAAGATGGAGAGTCAGTACGCGATCAAACACAAGGAATTACTCCTTTTTTCGGAACAACAGTTGCTGGATTGGCCGACAACCAGGATTGTCTCAATATGTCTGAGGAGACCAGGTTCCCCGGGTGGCAACTGAGCACGACGATGGTGGGCCATCGTCGCGCCAGTTCTTCAGCAAAAAGAACGTTATAAAGTTTGGAGTTATAGTACGCGGCTACGCTCGAATACTTGTGCCCTAGAGGCGACAAGTTTAGGACATAGAGATTGACGGCTTATCGATACTCTTGAGTTGGATAAATCCAACTCAAGAGTATCGCAGTCAACGTCGTCCTTTTTTTCTTGTTACTTGTTCATCGCCGTTTCCGCCTTCTCTATACTTGACGTGCAAAATGACTTTACAACCGTGAAGCGCAACCGATCTCGCAGTTTCGGAACCGATTCCGGTATTTGCTCTGGTTACGACTGCTATTCGCTTTTGTAAATCTCGTTCGCGCAGGACGAAAAGGGTGGTGCTGCTACCGTCAAATCTTCGTCTGATCAACTGGACATTTTCTCTGCATTCGGTCGCTAAAGCCGACCGATAACTAATGAATGTTAAAATAACTCTTGAATGATCTAGAAAAACGTGGTTGGAAAATTGCAAGCTTCGCAGAGTTTTGGATAAAATTGATTGTTTTTTTTGTAAAATTTTTTATACTTATGAAAATTCAAGCACTCCGTTTGACACGAAAATCGGCAGGTTTGACGGTTGCGAATTAAAGTCTCACTTGACGGAGTAGACGTTTCCGCCGTGGGTTACACGCCCTCCCCAACTGGGTGGTAATTCGTCTTCGCTTACGTAATCGTTCAAGATATCTATCATTATTTTCGATAACTATTTTTTGCTGTGTAATGTTGCGTTGTTTATAAATTGTAGAGATATGTTATGACTGGTCATCAAAATCTCGTTCATGTTACGGTTATAGCTGGATAGTATCAGTCACATTTTTGGTCACGGAATCATGGTCAGCGCTAGTTGACCGAACGTGAGGATAAAAAGCGTCAACTACCAGACCATATCGCCAAAAATTATCCGGAAATGACGTTCAGGCCAGAGTATTTTCGGTTGTACCTTTTTATTTGAAGCTTAAATCCCCTAAATGACGGCGGATTTGGCTTTTTCAGGCGATTTTCTATCGAATGCACTTGTTCGTGTGCATTCGATAGAAAAATACAGACAGTCTGGTTTGTAAAAGAGATTCTGTAAAATACAGAAGATACAGACTAGCCAGGCGAGTTTCGACATCTCTAACTTATCGACATTATATATCTTGAATGTAACTGGCAAGATTCGGGCAACAAATACATACTTCTACCTAATAATATAGAATCAATCACTCAAAAGTGATTCAAAACGCTAATTGGAAGTTGCCGTGTTCAGTTTTGGGAAATTTTACATTCGATGAAAGAATCTCAGATGTTCCGTGTTTTTTGGGCCTCGAAGTTTTGTCACCGATGGCGCCACTTGTTTATGCCGCCTGTCTTTGAAATTTATTTCCGTGGTTGTTAGCCGTTGAATCTTCGAGGCGAAAGTTCGATTTAATGGAAATGAGAATGTCGCCGTTCAATTTTAGGGTATTTCCGCATTTTATACAGTTGGCAAAAGTTTGGCACAAGCTTGCGCCAGTGGTGTCCAAGCTTGGCCCAAGACTAGCTGTGACAATAGGCCCAAGCTTGACCGCAGCTTGGGATGATAACCTGGGGCCAAGCTTGAATTCCAGCATTGGGCTGAGCTTCCGTAACTAATATTGCCAAGCCTGACCCAAGCTTGGCATGATAGATTTCGCCCTGGGCTGTTAATTTCGAAAATATCAAAATAAATTGGCAAAATGTGATTACAATAGTTTTATTCGTCATTTAAACATTATTGCAAACTAATTAATTGGAAACATATTTAAATTTGAATTTTTCAAATCCCATTACGTTGCTGACGCCCACCGTCCCTATTTCGAGCCCCTGCTAAATACCGACTCACTCGAGCCAAAATGGGCAGGGGTGTTGTCCTGTTCACGTATTTCGCTTGGAGAAACGCTGAAAAAAATTGAATCAGATAAAAATTGTAGTGATGATAAAATGGATATGAATTTAAATAAACATTTCAGGTAGATGTCCCAGTAATGGGCCACCTAAGCAAAAATTTGAAATGAAAACGCTGATTTCTGAGTGAAAAATAGATTTCCCGATTCTGTTCTTTTCGTAAACAATGCAGAATTCTCTTTAGAACAAGTTGCATTTTTTGTTTCTGTACGGTTGTAATTAGTTTTTTAATTACGTGCAATTAAGTAGTCGGAAGCACGAATGTACCAATAATGGACATGGCTGACCCAGTAATGGACATAGGCTTGTCCCAGTAATTGACGCTTGGCCAAGTCATCGACATATGGTGAATTTCCAAGATTCACAATAGGAAAGAATATCTCAACTTGACAATCATTTTGAATAAACTGAAATTAATAATTTTAATATTCATATTTTTCGCCACAAGAAATTTACAAACTGCATTCGTCAACAGCCTCGCATCACAAATGGTTTGTTAATTTTCTTTTATAATTGTTGAAGAAATGAAAATAAAGACAAATAATTATTGTGCGAAATGAAAATCTAAACCATACACACTCCTAAAAATACAATAACCCAATCAATAACATAATCCTGTCAAATATGTCCATTACTGGTACACTCATAGTTTGACGTGACCCAGTAATGGACCTAGATGTTTCAAATAAAAATATTCGGATTATATGTAATTCCATACTCCTCAAACTTACACGGAACAGTAAATAACTGATGAAAAAAACTACTTCCTCGATAAACGTGGTTATACTACAAACTTTGAAGAAAATACGATCGACTGCTCACTTAACCTAGAACTAAGCATTGCGCAGAATCGAGAGAAAACGTGCGCTTCACGACTTTCACAATTATTTTAGAACTTAAAAACGTAATTACGATCAAGGTTGAAAACTATTTTCAACTACGAGTGTTGTCTGAAACGACAGCTATTTTGTTTCGTAAAAACAGCTATTAATAATCACGTACTTTGTACTTCTTTCACGGCTCTGTCCATTACTGGGACATGGTCCAATACTGGGACATCTACCTTACTCGACATTTGTTTGTACAGCGATGTTGCACTCAAATTCAGTTTTTCCTCGCCTTTCTTCTTTCGTCCAGCTCCAGAGTATAGAAGCTGGACTTCTTTTTTGATCACTCTACTAATTATCTAGGCTATGTCCTTCTTGAAATCGTCACATCCGCCAGTAACGATTCGGAGAAGTGCATCATAAAAGGATAAGAATTGTTAATTGATTAAGTCATTCGTTTTTGTGAGAAGAATCAATTCATTTATTTCAATGCGATAACAATACGTACCAAACCATCACGCATCTCTATTTCATTTTTCAACTCCGTCTCGACCGTCAAAAAGTCGTCGTGGTTCTTGCAGGGTAAACTAGAATTAAGCTTCATCCAGGTAGTTGGCATCTGGTCTCGTAATCCTGCATTAGGAATCATTATTTTGACTTCATCAATTTTTTTGTTGATATCGTACTGGATACTTTTTTGAGCGCTTGTTATTCTTTTCCCAATTGCTTTTTCGATCATTGGTATAAGTTTCGCACAGAACTTATCCACCAATTCTGAAAAAGATAATTTCCCTTGGACTACCAGTAATGAATCAAGTGAACATAAAAGTTTATAAATGGAATGACAAAAAATCGAGTGCAATTGGAAAAAGCATACCTGGAGTAGCTACGCATTTTGTTTCTCCGTTTCTTCTGCTCGTTACTGATTGATCGATGTCGTATGAATAATCTTTATCACCCTTTTTCGACTGCTTATCAGATTCGTCATTTCAATGAAATGAAAATATTACAATTATTCAATAATTTTAGTTCTTGAATAACGAAAGTTGAATTCTTAAATAACAGAAGTTGAAATTCTAATAATAGAAGTCGAATACATGAAATGAATACATGAAATAAATACATATCAATTATTTTGAACCAATAAACTGAAAAGATGTAACTCTTATAGAACAATTGGAGTTTGAGGAATACGAGCTTATGAGAGAAATTGAAACTTGCCACATACTACTTATCGAGCTATTTGAATAGTTTAATGCTGAAGATCTGCAAGTTTTTTTTGTCGGTATTCGATTCGATTCGTCACTGTCATTAGCTGAAAAAATTATAGATTCAGTCATTAAAATTCAATTATGATTACAATATTGATAAGCAATGATTACTGACTGGAAATTCATAAAGTTTAATAGTGGTGACGAAATTAAACGGCATTTGAGCAAAAATACATCGAAACGTACGACTGCTGCACCTGCTTGATGGGTTTGACGAGCAGGATGGGCGGCGGTTCGTCATTCTTATACGCATGCCCTGTCTCGTGGAAGAATGAAACTCACGAAGCGGCGTGGGTTGCATTTTTTTATTCAACATTTTGGTGGGAGCAGCGCTGTTCAAAATTTCAGGTTTTTGCTACTTTCTCGTATTCTTATCGACATCCGTAGTCTCCAGGTCCTTGTGTGTAAACGAACGAGCTAATCTGAGTTTGCCTTGTTCCAGATCATCTGCGACGTTGGAACAAAACAATCAGTTCAGTTCAATACAACCATTTCCATACATACAGAAATTAGCACCGTCAATAAAAATTTAAAACTTAAAAATTGAAATCTTTGAAAAATAGAAAATTTGAATAAAAATGGATAACAAATCATGATAAAATAATAATAATAATGATGAAGAAAATTGACGTGAATTGGGATTACCAGTCTGTGACAGAATTTTTAGAGAGTTAGTTTCCTATTCCATACTCGGAACGACATCATCAGCCACCCATTCGCTGACTTCGATCCGGTTATTTTTTGGCGAGTAACAACATAACCACTTGTTCTTGTGTTTGAAAACTCATGATCATTGGACAAGATCAACAATTTTTTGGCCTTTTCTATTCTCGTCTTGGAATTGGACAATAACGAATCTGACCGTTTCACCAAGCTCAGACATTCTTTCCCAAGCTGAAATGTGTAAAAAAGTTTGGTTAGAATTCACGTGTTCGTATTGTCATCGTGGGGCATGTTATTATAGAGTTTACAATGAGTTTCTCAAGGAAATAGAATTACAGAATAAATAATAAAGGAATCCGGCTAATGTATACTTACTTTGCAGTTGACAGCTAGAGGGAAATATTACGAGAAAAATTGCATCAAGCGTTAGTCACGTGTGTCATACAACTAGAATGCGCGCAAAATCAGCGCAGAACACAGAAACACCAGAATGTGCTTCGGGCCAAAGAGGCAGAGTAATTTACCATCGGTTGTTCACTTAATTTCCAATAAACTAACCATACTTGCATAACGCAAACAAATGTAAAAACAGTTTCTGCTTTCGAATTTTAACATATTTTTTTACAGGTTTCTCATGATCGAATTTTTCAGGGAAAATGGGAGAATAAAAAATGCAATACAAAAAATTATACAATAGTAGTACTAAACTCATAGAGTGATGTAGACAGAAGTGGGCCACGTTTTGATTTGTGGCCATAAAACGAGCAAAAATTAGAATTTTTGCACTCTTTTTTTTTAAATCGCAAGAGGATCTCAAATCCCATCTTTCTGCATTGATAGATTTTCAAAAATTAGTTTAAAAATATTTTTTTTTCATGTGAACGAAAAAGATGTTTTTTTCGATTTTTTCGAAATTGTAGGGAGAAGTGGGCCACCAATTTTTTTTTCTCAAAAACACATGAACATCAAGTTAAATAGCTTTTATTGTTAAAATAGGACTTCTAAAACTCAAATGAAAATATGAGCACCAAGTTTGATCACTAATAATGTTTATTTAAGGCTTGATAACAACGAATGAGTGAAAAAATTACAAATGTGTGGCAAAAAAATCATTCTCCAGCGCTCAAATCGAGATCCGAGTCACAATTGACGCATGTGAAGTAATGACGGTTTCCCATATCCACACACTTCAAATGGAAGGGCCGCTTGCACGTATTGCACTCGATGGAATTGTTCTTGGTCAGCTTCGGCGGCATCAATTCATTGCAAATCATGCAAAAATCGATATCTTCTTCCGAAGATGTCGACTGTTTTCTCGATCTAGTGGCTTTCTTTGGAGTGGCTTTCTTTGGAGTGGCTCTCTTCGGAGTGGCTTTTGTTGGTGTGTTTGATTTGCGCCGCTTTGCGGCTTGTGCAGCGACCTCTCTATTCTCAGGGGATGTAATGATGGCGCTTTTCATTGGTTTTCGGCCACGATTTGACTTCTTCTTCAGCGAGACAAAATGAAGCGAACTAAGCTCGTCCAATGTTGAACGAGACGCTGATGTAGACGCAGCAGAGCCAGATGTTGTGAACTCCACATTCGCAGTTGGTTCTTCTTCAAAAACAACAAGCTGTTGGTGTTCGTCGTCCTTCTCAACAACCGCATTTTCGTCAACTTGGTGCTCCCCGCTGAGGGTTGAAGCCAAGAAATCGTCATCGTCAAAAATTTCCGGATTGAATTTGCAAATGCCGGTTTTCTCAAATCCTGCCGTGATGTTTCGAGCATTGAGGCTGTTGCGCAAGGCAATGGCAACGATTTCAGAGACATGCTGGATTTCCAGCTGCAAACCGATATGATTTTTTGACCAGGCATCGCATTGAACGAAATAGGATCTTTTGACCGGCCCAAACACACCAACGTCCAATGGCTGAAGTCGATGACTGCAATGAGGAGGCAATGTCAAAATGGTGATACCATGTTCAATTGCGAGATCGATTACTTCGATGGTAACATGTGATCGGTGATTGTTCAACAGCAATAAGAGTGGATCTTCTTTTGACGCGTGTGCAAACTTGATGAAGTGCCGCATGTACTGGACAAAGTCCACGGACGTCATCCATCCGGAGCCATTAGCAAAGCCAACAGCACTTGCTGTGGCATTATACAAGAAAGACGACTTCATATTTTTCCGTGGGTACAAGAAAAAAGGTGGAATGAAATTTCCGCCAGCGCTAACAGCCATTGCCATTGTAACGTTTGTGCCACGTTCTGCAGACGAGTGCAAACCAACCTTCGAACCTTTTTCTGCTACGACTTTTACGGTTTTCGTCGGGACTGTAGAGAACCCGGTTTCGTCTGCATTCCAAATGCGAGATGGACGGTATGGATACTCATCCAACGCGCCACCAAGGAGACGGAAAAATTCTTCGACAGTTCGTCGGTTGAATGCTTTCGCTCTGTTCACGCTGGCTGGTGTTGGTGTGCGCAGAGACAATCGTGTGTGACGCTTCATGAAGGCGTAGTACCAATCGCGGCTGGCTTTATCAAAGTCATTCCAACTGGCCGGGTAATCAGCTCCAACTTTTTTGGCATACTGGAAGCCTAGCTGCCGTATGTTGCTTACAGTGAGGCCATAGTTCAGCTTAGAGCAATTGATTATGTATTGCTCTAACTCTTTTTCCTGAACGTCAGTAAGGATCTGTCAAAAAGCAGAACAGAGAACAATTAATCAAAAGACAACAACTAACAGAAGTCAATTGGAAAAAGCAATCAAACAATGAAAAAAATATGTACCGTCTTTCCACCATGTGTATGCCGTCCTTTGAGAAAATCCAACAATTCTGCGTCGGTGACAGCGGCAAAATCAGGGAATTTTTCATCCACACGTTTAAGGTGGCGTTGAAAGGACGATCTGCTCATATCGGCAGCAACACAAGCAACACGCTCGGAAGCTTTTTTGAACTTAACTCGTTTCAAGGCAATAATCAATTTTCCATAATTGATTGCCTTCTTTTCACCTTTCGGCGCTTGTTTCGATGACATGATGGCTAAGAAATTCAAAACAAATAGTAAACACAATTGAATAACACAAAGAAACACTTTACTGCACAAAGAACGGCGACACTGACGTGGCCCACTTCTGTCTACAAGTAGTGGCCCACTTCTGTCTACACGCCACTTTTTACATAAACGTGTGTCACACTAACACAATGTAAAATATGTGCTGAAATCACTTTGCATTCCGAGAGATAATGTCGAAAACTAGCTTATTGCTTACTCACCTGATTTGATTCGATGAAAAACTGATGAGAAACCGAATGAACGTAGACACACAAAAAAACTTTTTCGAAAAATTGTTCGACACAAACCTCTGGAGCGTACAAGTGTAGGTCTATACCATCCAAATGCTCATGAAAAGTGAGCTTGCATCAAAAGATGTCGACTACATGAATGGTTTGACATACCTTCTGTCAAAAAACTACCGGGAAGTGCTCATTTAAAATGCCCGCGCTGAAGGGATTTTGAAAAAAAAAATTCTCATGTTGGTAGGACTGTACTTGATTATGATGCCAAGTTTGAGCGCCGTCTGTCAACTAGTTCGTTTACAGCAGCTGGTTAAGTCAGTCGACCTTTTTTGTGCTCGCCGAATTTTACAATGAACGATTTTATTGAACAAAGAGTTTGCCTTAAATTTTGTGTTGCAAACGAAATTTATTGTGCTAATGCGTTCAAAATGTTGCAAAAGGCTTATGGTGATTCAGTTTTATCGAAAACCCGTGCATATGAGTGGTACAAAGCATTCAAGGAGGGCCGTGAGATCGTCGAAGACTTGCCTCGTTCTGGACGACCTTCGACCTCTCTCACCTACATTAACATCGTTGCAGTGAAGGAAATTATTGTTGAAAATAGTCATACCAGCTTAAGAGAGATAGCAAGAGACCTTAACATCTCTCACGAGTCAGTTCGTTTCATTTTGACCGACCATTTGGGTATCAGACGCGTCGCTGCACGGCTTGTTCCAAAAGATCTGAATTTCCTTCAAAAACAATACCGTGAACAGGTCGCTTTGGACATGCTGGATCGCGCTAATTCCGACCCCACGTTTATGGAACGGATCATTACTGCTGATGAGACATGGGTCTACGAGTATGACACGCTTACTAGCCAACAGGCGACCGAATGGCTTCCGAAAAATGCGCCAAAACCGAAAAAACCTCGTCAAAGCAAGTCAAAAATCAAGGTGATGCTCATTGTTTTCTTTGATATTCGCGGTCTGGTGCATCATGAGTTCGTGCCAAAAGGACAGACGGTGAATAAGGTGTATTATTTGAGCTTACTTCGCCGTTTGCGTGAAAGAATTCGGAAAAAACGTCCGGAATTGTGGGCAAACAATTCGTGGATTTTTCACGACGATAACGCGCCGTCGCACCGAGCCACAATTGTGAAGGAATACAAGGTCAAAAACTCCATAAATAACATCGAATAACCACCGTATTCGCCTGATTTGGCCCCGTGCGACTTTTTTTTGTTCCCCAAACTCAAATTGCCGCTCCGTGGAACCCGTTTTACCACTACTGAAGCCATCAAACAAAATTCGGCGCGTGAATTGAAGGCCATCCCAGAAATGGCCTATAAAAAATGTTTTGAAGACTGGAAAAAACGCTGGCACATGTGCTTAGCCTCTAATGGGGACTACTTTGAAGGCGACAAAATGAATTTTGATGATTAAATGTAAAATGTGTGTTTTATTTAACAATTCCCGGTAGTTTTTTGACAGAAGGTATGTATACATACACGAATTGTAAAAAAACGGTAATATCACAAAACTTAAGAGTGCGTTAACGGTTTAATAAATATATACATATATACTTCAGGAAAGTGTGGCGTTCGAGTTTTGATTTGTCGCTCCAGAACGTTCCTTACAATATTCATTGGCATATAACAATCTAAAATAAACATATCCCAGTAGTCAAGTGTTTGTAATTACACTATGAATTTGCATTTTATTGCTGTAAAAGTAACGCTAGAGTCTTTAGAACTATAATGCAGCAAATTTGTACTTGAATTGTGGTCGTTTCAAAACCACAATTAAGTTTGCGTTGGTTTGCTGGTAAACTAAATGTTCTCAGCGCCTGATATAGCTAGCGTAGTTTTGCTCTTCTGTTTGAGTTTTTTTATTACGCAAAGAAGTTTGCGACAGTTTGTCGGTAGAATGGTGGTCGCGCTATATGAATAATACAAAACTGTAACGCAAACAACTTTGCGTTGTTTTGCACTTACAGATGCGTAACTGATTTTCGACAAGGAGTTTGTGACAAAAGTAGTGGTTAAAATGACCGTACATGTTGCAAATATGGAGCAAATCAAATCAAATTTCGTGAAGCTAATCTAACGATACATTTGACATCCGTGGCTTTCTGGGCCCATGAGTTTGGGTTGCAGCGTCCCCCACTCCACCGGTTACGTCGCGTCTAGAGTCGTCGAAGACCATTTCTTGGTCTTCGACTACGGCGCTGATCACGTTTTTTTTTCTTTCTGAAACATTCAATATTGTTAATGCTCCTTTCTGATAAAATAGGGTTGAATCTTTGAAGTGTTCGTAAAGTCAAATCCAAAAGTATGCGCTTGAGGGTACTCTTGGATTTGACGAACATTTCAAGAATTCCACACTGTACATAAAAGAAAACAATAAATAAATGAGTAGCCCCCATTCTTTTACGAATGGGAGTTATTTCATTACAAAAACATTTCAATTTCGAAAAGAATTTATAATGTACTCCAGTTCTGATCGTCGTCCGCCATTTTGGAAAATGAAATCTGACCTTGGGCGCTATGACATGTGGTGGTGGAAACTGGAAATAGTTTCTATCACCAAAGGGCCAGTCGATTTCTTACAGAATCGAGAGGTTGTGATTGAGTCATTAGTAAATGTCGGTTACCTTCATTCTTTAAGCGAATCTATGATTGGCTGATGCAAACAACAGAGTTTCGTGTCATCTGGTGAAGCACATCATTCGAGAAAACGATCAAGACAGCAAGTACGCTTTTCAAACAAAAAAATTCCGTTAATAAGTGACGGAGCACGCTATGTGAAAAAATAATTAAGCAATCAAGTGCATTTGGAGTTTGCGAGAGGCATCAAAATAGTAAAAACTGAATATTTTCGTGCAATCGTCCATCCTGCGCTGTTAACGCGTCCATGTTTACGTTAATCGTAGTAGTTACAAAGAAAAGTGAATATTTAGTGCTCGTACATCTTGTGCTTAGTGGTATATTCAAAAAGAGGGATATCATCTTAGAAAGCTGAATCGTATTAATAATTAAATACTGAATACTTGAACGTACTCGTTCAAGTTGCAAGAATTCAGTGCCCGCACTGATTGTCGTATCTGTTTAAGATAATTGAAAACAAGCTTTTCGGCCTTGTAACAACAACAATTTTTATACAACACAGGCGTGTTTTACGCGCTTTTTGACGGCTGTTCCGCAAACACAAAACAGCCGATTTTCGACCGGTGTCAGTGGCAGGTTAAGAATCTGCCTAATTTTCCCGTAGGGAAAAAAAAACTTGAAAACTCCCGCTTTAGAGGGTAAAAATGAACGAGACCCGGGA
>JABFQM010002946.1:0-13244 GCA_022816865.1 Zelostemma sp. ZL-2020
GCCTAGGAAATACAGGACTCGATTCGATGTCGATTCGGCCTCGAAACAGGGTCGAAACAGTACTGAATTTACCTTACAATGAAACGTCGATTCAACCTCGATTCAACAATACCGTTCTATTGGGGTAAGTTCCCTGGTACCAGATTCGTAGACGCCGACCATTTTCCGTGGCACAGTGATGATTACGTATAGGCCGGTGATATCCATTGAAGCTGCAGGTTGAGACGCGCAGCTTGTGAAGAGCTGGACAGCCCATATCCTCTAGGTTGATGATGATAGGTGTTGCTGGGTTTTGTAACATTGCCTCTAGCCAGAGTTTTTTATCGAGACCTTTCACGAAGATGAACGTTGCATGCCCCAAAGATCTATGTAGCAGATGTCTAAGTTCGGTGTATTCCATATCGCCAACATCCCATGGAATGCCGTGGTAATTGCGCGTGAGCCACAGATTTTCAGACTTGTGTTTTTCAGGTAAACAATCCCAAGAGAATGGGGGTTTAAACAGCACTGTAGCTACATCGCTTTTGACATGAAGTGGTTGCATTTTCACAATAGCTAGTTCTTTGACGACAAAATTTTGCCCGAACGTAGTGTAAGTTGGAATGTTCGGGAAGCCTTTTTTCGGTACCATGAAATCTTGCACGTCGACTATGAGCTTCATTATGAGGTAGCGTTTCTATCTCTCTTACGTCAAATTACTTGCCACCCGTGGCTTCGTTCTTCAGCTTAGTGTATTCAACACTACACTTATCCCCCGTGCTTTCCGAATTCCACGACAAAACAGATGTTTTTTTTTTTTCGCCTCCGTTAGTTTCACTTTTTTTCAGCAAAGGGTGGTACTCCTCGTTCGATTCGTGCTTCTAGTTCATTCTTCGCGATTGTTCATTTTTCGCGAAAAATGCGTTCCTTCCAACTATAACCCACGAAATTCAGGCAGCGAAATACGCAGACACGCCGATCTCGCGCAATTTATACCCTTACCCCCACCACTACTGCCATAGTAACGCCGCAAATTTCCAGCCAACCACAGCTCGGTATTCGGCCCCCACCACTCACCGACTACGATGTCACGAGTTTTCGACCAAACACGGCGCGAAACGACAGGCGCAAACGTGCCCGTGCATGCGCACTAATCCGAGAGCAAAACGACAAGCAGAAAAGTGTCTGCGCATGCGCAGTCTTAGATGGCACCAATGACCGCGATATTTAAATTGTTTATTCCGGTAGAAAAAACAACAATCGTGAAAAATCATCGAAATTTTCAAGCGTCGTCATGTTGATGTACGTAGCTTGGATGAGATATGGCGCGGTGATCTGGTTTGTATGACTGCTTATGCATCAAAAATTAGGTGTTTTTTTTTCTTTCTAAAGATCAATCAATTGTTCCCGAGTAATTTCAAATCTGCGGGAAGGGCGCACCGATTAACACTGCCAAGAAAGGTCCGATAACGTGAGTAGGAAATTCCGAATGGAAAACTAAGGCCCCTTGTTCTTCTACTTTCCAAGGGGCCCATTTTTATGTTTCTTTATCAACATCGCAGAGCTCCGAGAAACCAAGTGCTTTCTGAAAAGTCCCATTGATCAGGCGCTCAAGGATTGAAAACTCTAAGTTCAGCGGAAAGCGATAAAATTGCGACGCATGCTTAATATCGTATTTCATCGAACATCGGCTCCTCGCTAGCCGCGAGAACAGAGCAAGTTCCTTGACGTTAATTGTAGTCAAAAGAAACATGAAACTGCCCCTTCCATGCGTTAAATGAGTTTAGCTTCAAATATTCTACAGTATAAGAATCAGTTCGTCTTCGGCTGTCTCGTGTTGCGTCCAAGTCTTCGGTTTTCATCAGTTGAGTTTCGCCAATCATAGTGAAAAGTTCAGTCAAATGGCTGAAGTTGGTGAAGTTGACGTGTCAGAGTACGAAAATTTTAATAAATATTTGGCGATTCGTCTGAACGGGCGCCGATTTCTGCTGCCAAAATATTTCTGGGTCTTTAGCGATGAGAAGCAGGAAAATTTAGCAGAAGCTGCGTCGCAGTCAATCAAGGAAAACGGTGTCAAAGGAGTTCACAAACTTGATGGATCCCTTTATGTCGTAAATGGCAGATATTTTTGTCCGGTTAGAAAATGTTTAATCTATCCCAAAATCTTTCTAAAATCAATTCTTTCTTTCCGTTCAACGATTATTGTTTTAAGACTTCTAAAATACATTCATTTCTTTCTTTTCATTTTTTTTTTCTTTCTGCCTATACATTTTAAGATTGAAATTTCTTCATGTGATAGCGTAAGTAAAAGATCACTTTTACTGCTGCCGTTACATAATATACTAATTCTTGAATTTATTTTAATGTAAAATATGTCACGCGTTTTTCAGAGGCTAGCTGGACGCGTAGCCCAAACGTTGCAACGGCTCGAGCAACAACCCAATGCGTGTGCAGTTGCTTTAACTGCAAAAACGGCGCAGCGTGTTTGCTTTGAGCACAATCTTCGTCGATCGAAGGTTCGGACGGCGCAGGCAGCTGAGAGTGTTGGGCAAGCGGAGCTCAATTATGCTCAAAAGATGTCTGATATTGAAACGACGACAAGGGCTGCTAGAGAGGTGAGGAGGAAAAGAATCATCTGCGAGCCGAACTTTGCGTCTGCTTGAAGAGGAAGAGTGCATTGCCACGAATGCTGCAAGAGCAGCTATTGTTGCAGCACGCGAGGTGGACGACGAAAGAGGAAATGCTGTTAAACGGCTGCGTCTGGCGGAACAACTTGAAGTAGATGACGCGGGTGATGTCACCTTCGCCAGGGAGGAAGAGCGAGAAGCCGAGAATGCAGCAGCGTTGGCTGAGGCTGAAGCTGCACTCAACATATCAGGCGTCGCAGCAGCATCAGTGGCGTGTGGTGGTTTTTTAGTGAACAAGGGATTTTGAAGTCTCAGATTTTTTCACTGTCAACTTTTTTTTTTTTTTTGACTTCCAATTTTTAACATACATCTTTGCCAGGGAGAAGCCGCGTATGCAGCTATTTTTTAAATTACATTAAGAATAACCTTCAATATTTACTAACAACTTTTATACTTTTTCTACTTTCATGTATTACCATTTCAAATATAATTCGATAAAATTTTTTAAAAAAAGTGTTAATTAGCTCCATTTCATGAGGATGCTCCAGGGCTTTTCGACCTTCAATAAACATGAATATTCGAAGCAGTTCGGTTATTGTTTTATTTTCAGATGTTTCGACATCGCTTACATAAATTCTTTACGATTTATTATAAAATAGATGTGCTTTGCAGAGCGTTCGATGACTGTTCAATTCTTATTACCTTTGTCCCCACTGAAAAAATGAATAATACTTTTATCGAATGCAATTTCTTTTATAAGAAGTGAATCCTACCCATTTACGAATTCACATAAATTGTATTGTCCTCCAAGGAAGGGTAAGTAGAGATTTGCTTCTTTCCGCACACTTTTCAGATGATTGAATTCAGGGGCGGACTGGAGGTCAAAGGGCCCCTCGGGCTTTTGAGAATAAGGGCTCCGAAATTGCATCATTTGTTGCATGATTGACTTATGGTAAATTTTCCCAAACGTTTGGTAAAACTCAACAAACTCGAAATTTATCCCGCGCTTACTGAAATTTTGGTAATAATAATAATAACAGAATTTGAGGTAATTTGTGAAAAATGTTTTTCTGTATAGTTATTAGTATTGAAAAAATTCATGGATAGTTTATTTTGCAAAGTTACAATGACATTCAAGTAACTAACTATATACATTTAAATATTCTTTGCATCAATAAACATTTATTTATAAAACACTTTATACTGAAGAACTGAACATTATTCTTTTTCATATCAATTTTACCCATAGGCTGATACATACATTTGAGACAAATACTTATGTACTAATACTGAGATTTTGGCAACCTTATAGCAAGTCTTTGGCTCAGACATTATACATAATAAACAAATACTAATGTACTAATACTGAGATTTTCGCAACAAATTGCTAGTCTTTGGCTCACCTCACTCAAGTTTGCAGATGTTTTTGTAACAAAATACTCTTACTTGCCAGTGAATCAATTATTTCCTCGTTAAAAATTTCTTTCGAAACAGGAAACTCTACAGACATAAGCATGGCTGTTTCGAGGTGTTCTTGTGTCATTTTGTTTCTCAAACGATTCTTTATGTATTTGAGCTTTGAAAATGATCTCTCACAAGCAACTTGAGTGCATGATAATGTAAGCAACAACTTATAAGCGAAGAAAACACTTTTGTACGGCGTTTCATGGAAAAAGTATCGTTGCAAAACATTAAAACAACATTTTATACAGTTTCGACAGTTTTTTGAAACGGTCTTTTTGCTTGTTCCTGCAAAAGTTCTATTTTCTTTGTGAGCTTCTTCGTCGCTCTCATCTTCAGCTGCATCGATGTCGGATATTTGCAAATACTCTTCAGTGAGGGTCATTTTTATCTTTGGCCAAGAAGATGCAAAATGGATCAGTTCTGATCGCAACTCAGCAGAGTTCACATCACAAAATTTCCGTAGGAGTTGTAAAAAGTTTTCAAGAGCATTTTCGGGAATCCCTTTCTCCAATATATGTGGAAAATTTTTCGGGTCAAAACACGAGAAATCTGCTGCAAGGTTACCATGATCTGAGAATCGAGTTTTCAAAGCGTTGATGCATGTGTCCAACACGACGTTGTAGACTTCAACTTCGAATTTCTTTTCAGCATTTATTATCGGTTCGTCTTGAGCTTCTTCCCCGGGCATGCGTTTCTTTCTTCGAACTTTCGGCAAAGGTAAGTGAGATTCGATGACGATTTCCGAATCCATTTCCTCTAATGACCGGTTTGCCCAATCCAAAAACTTTTTCGAAGTTGCAAATATCTGTAAATGAATGGAATCGATTTATGAAAATAAAAAATATCAAATCATATTCAAATCATCTTTGTAATGGAATCATTAAAAAAATTTTGAAACTAGAATAGAATGTAAGATTGGTAATTAAAATAAAATGATTAAGCGCTTATATTTACCTCATTACAATCTCGCTGAATTTTTTCCAAGGACTGCACCGCCATCAAAACCATACGTTGCGCTTGTAGAATGTCCATGCCGCTCGTTTGCAAGTATTTTGACAGTTTTGATGTGACCTCAAAGACTCGCAAAAAGACGTGAGCCGTTAAAATTGTTTTGAAATTTATTAAATTCGACTTCAAACTCAATGCCTCGAATCTCACGTCACTCGAAAATTTTTCTGAAGTCGAGATTTCATCCAAAGTCACGACGAGATCTACGTAAATGCTCTTTGACGTATCTCCAAAACTGCCAAAAATATTGGTAAGGGATTTGTCCTTTGCCCACCATCTTGTTTTCCCAATGATGACTAGACTTTTATGTTGAGATCGATTTTCCAAGAAGATGTCCATTCGCAAATAAGATTCTCGGAGAAATTTCGCGACTGAATTTAGTAGCCCAAAAAGATTGCTTGATTCGATAATAACCTCTGTCGTATCAGCGAGTACCAAATTAAGTACATGGGCGTAGCACCAAACATGTATTTGACCAGGATTTTGGTCAGATAACCATTTCGAAAATCCTTTATATTGTCCTTGCATATTTGCGGCGCCATCGGTTGAATTTCCAACACAAAGATTCACATCAAGGCCCAAAGAATTCAACTCGTTGCAAATCAGTTGACAAATCGATTGACCGGTCGATGAAGTGCATCTAACGATCGATATCATTCGTTCGTGTACAGAATCCGTTACATAACGAATGATGATGCTGCATTGGTCCAAGATCGAAATATCTTGCGTCGTGTCAATTTGAATGGAGAACATTCCGGCCTTTCGGATTTCCTTAGAAATAGCATCTTTCATGAGTTGGCGAATTATCTCAAAAATATAATCTACTGTTGTTTTGGATAAAAAAGTGACCAATCCACCACGACCTCGAGAGGCTTGTTCTACAGATAAAAGTCGTTGTTTGCTTGCTTTAATTGCCTGATCTAAGTGCTTTTGAGTTGTTTCGTCGAATTTTCCTAACATTTTTAATATTTCCAGGAAATTTCCATGATCAACAGCGTCGTCGTCGAGAGAATAAGCAGCTTCGTTTCTCTTTCCTCTGTAACTTAATCCACGTTTTCCGATGAGTTTTATAACCTCGATGACCCTTTCCAAAAATGCTCTGTTTTCATTGACTCTATTCTTGCGGCTTTCCAAATGCGACGGAACCAGGACATTTAATATTCCTTTGGACACTTCATAATTTATGAAAGCTTCGGTCGATTGACGGTGACGTAAACTTTCTTCGTGTTCTCGGATTCGTTGATGCACGTGACGATGATCTTCCATGCCCTCGACGAAAATATGCTTTTCATTTTTTTTCCCAAATGCTAAACAAAATGTACAGAATAGGGCTTTTTTCGAATCCGAATACGTCAACCATTTTCTGATGCTGCCGTCTTGAGTCTTGAAAATCTTGTTGTTAAATGGCAACTTGTCGCCTTCAGATGGTTGATGTGGGTGAAAATCGAAAAAACTTCCCAAAAAATCAGCATTTGGCGGCGAAAAATAGTTCGATTGAGAAACTTGTATGGACTGGTTAAAAGTTGATGTTTGGGAAAATCGATTTAAAAAATAAGCATTTTCGTCATTGGACTTGTGACTCCCCTGAGCAGTTGAACATTCCGGAGAAGTAGCGGCAGATTTTTGACACCCGGTATCACCCTGAGCATCTGGAAGTTTTGGCAAGCGAGGCCCAGATTTTTGAGGTTCAGGATTCTTTCCTACGTTATTTCCGTTTTCTTGAACGTTAGCAGCGATCCCTCGATTTAGGTCTGGTGATATCTGATAAAAAATGTCCATGTTACTCTAAAGAATTTTTTTGTTTTTCATTATAAATGTATTGTAATATCGCACGAGATATATCGAACGAAACCAGCTTTGCTTCTTTAATTGGAAATTACCAACTGGAGAATTAACATGGGAAACTAACTGGGAAAACCAGTTAAAGAAGTAACTGTTTTTCTTAATTCATTCAATCAATCCCGAATTTTTCGAAGCGGAAAATAATAATTTTTTTTGTAATAACCTCAAAGATACTCACAGCAATCAAAGTATCTTCGTTGTTTTTTTCCGAGAGTTGTTCATGCAGGACTGAATCATTATCAACTGACGTTGAAAGTTTCATCTTCTTACTTTCGCTCATAGCAAACATTTCCACGATAGGTTTGCATTTTTTTGCTGCAGCATTCAATTCTTTCTCATTTTTCTCTTTCCTTTTCGCTGCTCCCGATTTATATTTCCGACCTGTCATATTTTCTGCATTGGATCTCAAATCAACGATGTTTGGGCTCCAGTTCCACTTGTATTTGCGTAACACGAGAGTTTCTAAGTTTTTCGAATCGTTCTGACATTTAACACTTCCGACATAACCTATTTACAGTTGCCACTTGTACGGTTTGCACCGCTTTCAAAATGGACGTGCGTTGCCAAAGTTCAAAAGTTGAACTCGAGTTTACACTGCCATCTGAGATTCGAACGCGCCAAGTTTGAATCAAACATTTTATGGTGAGCGATAAAAAAAGTATCATTGCGACTGCTTTTGAATTGCGACCGCTGAGTTAATTTCACATTGAGACGAATGTATTCTTCCGAATAATTACAGGGGCCCTCTTGGCTCTTATATATATTTCGGGGCCCCACAGCTGAATTCACCGAAACTTAAGAAAATGTAGACGGAAGACCGATGTTCTCGAATTCTGTTTGAAATTTAAATAGTAAATGTTGATGAAAATCAAGACGAGAATCTTGTATCAAAATGTGCGAAAAATGTTACAATATTCTTCATTCAAATCATCTGAGAGTACTGTAGGGGCCCTATTTATCTTCAGCCCTATTTATCTTGGGGCCCCAACAGTTTAATATTAGAAAACTCTAGGATATATGAACTTAGGCTGCAGGCAAGACTCGAATAATGTATCGAAATTAAAAAAAAAAGTTTCGTTCAGATCATTCGAGAATACTGTAGAGGCCCCATATATATTAGGCCCCAACAGCTCAATATTCGCGAACTCAAAAATAAACACCCACAGGTCGTGGTCAAGAGTAGAATCTCGTATTGAAATTAGAAGAAAAATTTCATAAGAATTTGATTTTCAATTATCTAAGAGTACTGTGGGAGCCCCATAATTATGAGGCCCCGACAGCTCTGTATTTTAACCCTATAGAAAAACTCGGAGTACTGTAGGGTCCGTCGTGCACTAGGAGAGAAATTTTTCCTCGTGTTCAGCAAAATTTTTTCATCGACCGAGGGGCCCACCGGGCATTTTCCCGGTTGCCCGGTGGCCCAGTCCGCCCCTGAACAAACTTCTGATCAATCAATATATAAATCATTCTTTGTCACATTAACAATTGAAATTTAGATTAATGTATTTTTTTTAGATTCTGACTAGAAAAATAGACCCCTTTTTCATTTCACTTGACATGTGCTAATAACTAAATCAATTATTAAAAAAGGCTAATGCTCGAATGACATTAAAAGTTCATTACTCTGTAACTGATCATGAAAAATTTTGTTTCTAAATTTAAATTATTTTCCTCAAATACACATTTTGATTGAAAATTTTACGTGGAATGTCTAATATGAAAATTATATATTGACATGATTTTTGAACATAGATTTAAAAAAAAAAAAATATCGTGTAAAATAATAATAAGCTAAATAATTTTTGTCAAATATCTCATTTTGAGATATAAAACTGATAGCTATTAATACAATGATGTGAACGAAAGATTTTATTAATAAAATAAAACAGTAAATTTGGTTTGAAATTCTTAATAAAACTTAAGGAATGAAAAATGGAATTTCCATGATTTTTTCAATATCAGGAGATTCTCAAACCGATACTGAACTAGTATCGGTAATTCTAATGGTTAACTAGTTGGAAAAAAAATACAACATTCGTTCCATCACCACATGCGGAGAAAAAAAATCGGCAGATGAAGGTGCTGCGGCTAAATGTGTCGTGGAAGTTGCGAAACTGATACAAGAAATGGATCTCACGCCCGATCAAGTTTTTAATTGTGACGAAACCGCGCTTTATTTTCGTCTGCTACCTAAGAAAGCCCTTGCTTTTGCTAACCAAAAATCAATATCAGGATTCAAGTCGTCGAAAGAGCGAGTGACCGTTATGCCGTGCACAAATGCTTCAGGTACATGTAAACTTCCTCTGATGGTAATTGGAAAGTCGAAAAAACCGGGCATTTAATAATTTGCAAAATGAAATATGCCAGTTTTTTATAAAAATCAAAGTAAAGCATGGATGAATAGTTATTTATTCGAAACTGTCTGGTATCAGGAACAATTTCTCCCACACGTGAAATCTTTTTTGAAAGAAAAACGCCTTCCGGAAAAAGCTCTTCTTATTGTCGGCAATGCGCCCGCACATCCTAAATCAGTCACTACATTATCTGAGAACATTCGTGTGTTTTTCCTTCCCCCAAATGTTACCTCGTTACTGCAGCCTCTCGATCAGGGCATAATTGAGAATTTGAAACGGCGATATATATATAGACTTGCAACTGCTACCTGTACATTTGTTTCTGATAAAAACAGGGTCCCTCAATTCTTGAAAGGTGTTGACTTGAAAAACGCTATTTTTTGGTTAACAGCAGCATGGGCTGATGTCTCTCCAATCGTCATTAGGAAATGTTGGAAAAAATTGTGGCCCGAAATCATGGAAATCGAAAAAGATCGACAAATGTTAGTTAGAAATGTATCGTCTCATGCGGAAGAAATATCTGATTCACATTTTTGCGAGCTTTTTCATAAAATCGGTTTTTCAAATCTTGATTACAATAGTGTTCAAACTTGGATCAATGGCGTTGAAAAATTTACATGGGCTAACATCACTGATAGTGAAATAATCGAAATGGTTGACGAGTCAGATGAAGAACATGAAGAAAATGAAAATGAGGAAGAAAAACAATGTAAATCAGAATTTTCTTCGACGGATGCTCGAGATATGTTGATGAAAATTTCAGATTGGGCAGAAGAAGATCCAAATGTTAACGCTAGCCATTTAGTAGCTATCAGGGATTTAATCGATATTGCGACAAAAAATATAATTCATTCACGTAAATAACCGAATATTTAAAAATTCGAATGTATGTAATTTAATGTACACATTTACTTATTAATATTACATTATTCGCCAATTTTTTATTACAAACCTATTTCCAACACTGCAACAATATTGAAGATCAGTCCTCAAAAGTAAAAATGGATAAAGTATCACTTTAAAAACATTTCTGCAAGAGTTTTTGCAAAGTTTAGTGTTCAATTCAAAGTTAAAATGTTTGTCAATTTAATATTCTAATCTTGTTATTTCTCGACCGATTTTTTCAATTAAAAAAATCAATCGGAATTTCTGTGGCCGAGGAATTTGAATTCGCAATAAGAATTGCCGAAAATTACGGTATTGCAAACTTGGAGTTGAAAAAAAGGAGATCTTAATGCCATAACATTAACTCGGCGGGGTGCAATAGGGTGCCTCTTTTCGACACTTGGACCGTCCCAAACAGTTGCAACCGTGAAATTTTCTATTCTTCTACAGTTATACCTGTCTATTGAGCTCGACTTCGCGCTTCATTATAAGGGTCCTCTCTGTCGAACAGAACTCTGTGTCGTACAGAAAAATTTTGGACGAAAAATTCTGTTCCAGAGAGAGGCTACTGTACTTTCGAATGAATCTTTGTAACGTTCGCATGCGTCCTATTATTTTCCGTTCGTTTCCGTAGATTTTGCTACTTAAAATCACGTTTAAACGTTTTCTTCCTAATTAAACGCTAGTTAGAGTGTAACGGTGTTGCGGTCACATGCTTCGCGGTTTTGGCGCGGTTTTTGTAGTTGATTTCGTGGTGTTTGCTGAATTTCTTCGATCTAAGGTAATTACCGGCACTTTGTATTCATAGTATATATTCTATCATGGCTCCTATTCCTTCTTAAAAACGCGTAGGATCTTGTCAATCTCTGTGACTTAAAAAGACAGAGTGGAAATTGTGGTTACGGGAGGTCATTGACGACCCGCGGCGTTTTGCATGTACTGCATGTGGAGTATTCAACAATGCGGGGACTGTTGAGATAAGAAAGCATGCAAAAAGTGCTAAACACAATACTAACATGCGTAGATTGTTTTTCGTTTCTTCTTTTCCTGTATCGGTAGTCACGGAGCCGATTGCATGCAATAGTGACAACAAATCTTTCCGGGCTGAGTGGTTTAACAAAGAGGAATTCAAACTTTGGCTTAAAAATGCACCTTTAAATCCGCACAAATTTATTTGCACTGCATGCAAAAACTCATACGTTGGGGGCTTATCGGGAATTCAAAAGCATAAAAATACTTCAGTACACAAGGATCGTAAGCGGTGGACGCGAGGGAAATAGATCGCGATTACATTTCGTAAGAAATAAAGTTTTTTGATCGAATTAGGGAGGAAAAAGGTGGAGTAAGTAAGGGAAAGTGACAAGGAAGAAGGAAAAAGCAGGAGGAAGGCACGGGAGGAAGGAGAGGAGACGGGAGAAGGATCGGGAAAAAGGACGCGGGTGAGGTTAGGGTGGACCAAGCCGGGCGCAGGGAAAGGAGACAAAGCGTGGAAGGAAATAGCCGGGGTGAGAGAGAAAGGTAAGCAGGAGACACCGCGAGGTAAGAAAAGAGGGAAAAGGGAGGTAAAAGGGATGAAAAGGAGGAGATCGAGCGAAGAAAAAGGTCCTAACGTAGGGGTTTTTCAGGGGAAAGGAGGCGGGTCGGAGGATAACGAAAAGGAAGGAAAAAGGAGGAGCAGAAACGAGAAGGAGAGCGAAGGAAAAGGAGGATCGGAACCCGAGGCGAAAAGAAGGAAAGGGAGGCCGAGAAAAGAGAAGAGAGCCACGGAGGAAGGAACGATAGAGAGGTTCTTGAAAAAGGACGAGAGAGAAAGTATGAGCGCAGAGGACAAGAGCAGGAAGGAGGAGGAGAGAGTCGAGGAGGATGAGAGAGTCGAGGAGGTGAAGGAGGGCGAAGGAGGAAAGGAGGACATTTGGAGGGAAGGGGAAGCGAGGATGAAGGCGCTGGAGAGCCTGTTGAAGGGCGAGAGGGAGGAGAGAGAGAAGGAAGTGACAAGGAGAGAGGAACTGGAGAGGGTTCTCAAGGAGATGAAGGAAGAGCTGGGGTGGATGAGAAAGGAAATGGAAAGAGTTAGAGTGGACGAGAAGAGCAAAGATGAAATGGACACGGAGGAGACTAGGGACGAAAAAGAGAACGAGGAGAGAACGAAGGAAGGTACAGGCGGAGCGGTGAAGGAGGGGGAGAAAAAGGGGGATAAGGAGCCCAAGGGGCCAAGGAAGCTGACGGAGGTAGAGTGGGAGAGAGAAGAAAGAGAAAGAAGGATAAGAAGGAGGAACATCCTGGTGAGGGGGCTGAGATGGACGGACGCGAGAGGGGAGGAGGAATTCAGCGAGAGAGTTAGAAGAGAGCTGGGCTTCGAGCCCAAGGTGGAGAGAAGTAGGAGGGTCGGAGGGGGAGCAGGAGCAGTAATAATGGAGTTAGCAGAGACAAGAGAGAAGGTGGAGTTGATGAGAAACGGATGGAGACTGGGGGAGGTGGGACTGGTGGTACAGGACGACCTGACGGAGAGGGAAAGGGAGGTGAAGTGGTGGCTGGGATACGTAGCGAGGAGGGAAAAATCATTTGGAAGAAGAGAGGAAGTGGGAAGGGGGATGGTGATGGTGGAAGGAAAGTGGAGAAGATGGAAGGAACCGGAGGGCGAGCTGGTAGAGGCGGAGGAAGGGAGAGCGGGAGGAAGGATGCCGATGAGGCAGCTGCAGCAGCAGCAGCGACCCCAGCCGACATTTCCGACGTTTCGGAGCGGAGGACTCGGAGGGGAAAGAGGAAAGGCGCGAGGAGAGGAGGAATGGAAGGCAGGAGAACGAGGAAGGAGAACAGGACATGGGACGCGGGGAGGAAGGGGAGGAGGAGGATCCGGAGGGTTCGGAGGATTCGGAGGACCATGGGAACGAGAGGAGGAGGGAAGAGGAGGATGGGATTGGTAGAGGTAAGGAAGGAAACGAGATAGTGTTGATAGTATGGAACTTGGCGGGGGTGGGAAAGGTGGATAAGAACTGGGATTTCCTGGGAAAGGGGGATGTAATTGTTATATTGGAGACGTGGCTGGAAAAAAAGAATGAAAAGGGGGTAATTGACGGATTGAGCA
>JABFQM010002947.1:0-13239 GCA_022816865.1 Zelostemma sp. ZL-2020
TTGCCCAAGACTTGACCAAGTGTCGTCCAGAAACTTGAGCCAGTCTTGGTCAAGTCTGTCTCCAGTTGGTTTTCTGGGTATTATTAATTCATTTATATTTACAAGCTATATACACACATTTTTATCGTAGAAAAATTCCGCACCTATGGTATTCGAACCCGAGACCCTACGCTTACGAGCTAAGAACGCACGCCACTACACTACTAGACTCGCTGTTTACAACCAGCCACCTAATCTAACATATGCTTAACATGAATGCTCCATGAATATCTCGCCTCGCAAGCTTCACTTTTGGAATAAAAATATTTCTATATTTTTATACTTCGATTGTGCAAATTTAATAATTTCCGTAGTTTTATGACTGTCCATCTGCCTTAAGGAGGCTGCCCTAACATGCCAAAAATACGCCTAAAAACTGTCTTTTTATAACAGTAAAGCACCTGTCTATAACCTGCTACTTATCTGCTTCGGGTAGGCTGCCTGGAACTGCCGTAAACCGGCTAAAAACCTTCTTTTTGACGGTAGTGAAGTGCCTTCCCTTAACCTGCCTTGAGGAAGATGCCGGAGCCTGCCGATAACCGGCCATAAACCTACCTTCCGGCGGCAGTCAAGCGCCTGCCTGTGACATGCCACTTGTATGCTTCGAGAAGGCTGCCTGGGCCTGCCGATAACCGGCCACAAACTTCCTTTTCCGTGGCAGAAGAGCATTTTCATCTAACCTGCCACTTATCTGCTGAGAGCAGGCTGCCTATTACATGCCAGAAACCCGCTTTTGATCAGCTTTCTCTACTAGCCTGCTCAAAACCTACCAATGTCTGCCACAAACCTTCCTATAGTAGCCTGCCTTTTCGAGTGCAAATCGAGCTACCCGCTACACCATTCCTAAAACCTGCCAGTATTCTGCTCTTTTGCCACAAATTCGCCTAAAATCTGCCACGAATCTGCTATAAATTTTGTCCCGGGATGAGTTTGCGCACAAAGTCGCATTAGGGTGTCCTTGTTTATTCATAATTCTGTCCTTAGGATCTCGGTAGAGCCCCCCCTTAAGATTCGCACATTCAGAACGAAATGTAACGCAATGATTTTCAAGTTTAGCTATCAATTCTAAAACTTTTTTTGAATCCAACGGTTCTTTTTTGTGTCCAGCGTTTTTGTTTGCATTGCTCACTCACTCACATTGTTTACATTGCCACTCAATTGTGTCACCATTATTCCCATATCAGAATCCTCAACACGAAGTAAGAAGGTAGAAATATATTCATTTGAATAGTAAAGCTTTGCAAGGCGAGATATTCACGGGGTAGGGGAGACAGGGGCTAATTGGCCGAGTTGGAGTCTCAGAATTTCTGAGCCTTTCTGGTTTGACTTAATAAAAAAAAAGCATATACCCCGATAAAAGTACAACCCTCGACCCCACATTGTAATTCTTTCAAGCTATAAAATAATCCTCAAAAAAGTAGTAATCGATTAAACGCGGCGCGACGAAACGGCCAACTTGCCCCACCCCTGGGGCACGTTGGCCGAGTCTGTGGGGCAGGTTGGCCGAGTACTAAATTACATACGATTCACATAATACATATTCAAAATATTTTATTCATTAGTATGTAGTTAATTTACATTGACGTCGAGCATAAAAAAATGTTAATCCAAGTCAAACAAAATATTATCTTGGTTTTTAAACACTTATGGTTACTTTTGTTTTTTTGGGGCGTTTAGGAGTATCTTGAGTTTCTTGTAGATATTTTTTCGCAATTCTCGCGACTTTCCTTTTTTCTGCGACTTTGGCCTTTGTATGTGCAGCCTCTCTTTCTTTCTGCAGTGCATTTTTAACAGGAGAGTCGGTAAGGATTTCTGTTGATTTTCGTTTTCGAGTTCGGCGCTTTCCTGCGTCACTTTCTTTCGGATTTGCCTTGGGAAAAGGTCTGACGTCTTCTGGTTCTACAGTTTTATCTTTAACTTCGTGGCTCGTGGGCGGATTTGCAGCGTTGGGGTTCGGGCGATCAGTCACGAATCCTGAGAGGAAGTCCTCAGAATTAAAAGTTTCTGGATTGAACGGCTATATTCCTGAAGCTCTAAAACCAGCTGTTATGTTTGAAGGTGTACAAGCTAGTGGAAGTGCAGAGGCCACGATTCCAGGAATGTCGTACATCGTCATCGTCTATCTAGGGTGATTCGTCATCCATGCATCAGAGAAAGTGTTGACAAATTTTTTGAATGGACCGTAGACAGAGCGATCTTATGGTTGTAACTTATGGCTGCAGTGTGGTGGGAATGACAAATAAAGACGCTATTCTCTTTGAATAAATCCATGGTTTTGATCGATGAATGCGACTCGTGGTTGTCGAGCAATAATAAAATTGGTCTTGCTTGAGATGGTCTGACGTTACGAATAAAATGTTGAGCAAAATAAAAAATAATTGTTTCAGTTATCCAGCCACATTGAATTGCTGCCCCAGCGCTGCCTGTCGGAACATCGCGGATAAAGTGTTTCTTGAAGTTGACCATCGGGAAGACAAAGAACGGAAGAATCGAATTCCCTGGAGCTGATACGGACGCTGCAATGGTCACCGAGGTCCCTCTCTCACCGGAAGTCATTCTGTCAACTTGTTCGATTCCTCGACGGGCAACAATGCGATTTGGTTTTTGGACTGTTGTGACACCCGTCTCGTCAACGTTCCATAAATCTGAGGCTTTAAAATTACCACGATCGAGAACTTTTTTCAGGTTTGCAAAAAATCTGGAAACATTGGTATGATTGAAACGTGTTGCTCGTGAAAAACTAGTTGCTTCTGGACAGCGTATCGACAGAGTATTGTTTCTCATGAGAAAAGAAGAAAACCAATCTTCCCATGCCATTTCATTCTTGCCCCATGAATTCGGCATAGCGACATTGAGAGCGGTTCCGTACTGAAAAGCTAGCTTTCGAACTTCTTTAGGTGACAGGCCGAAGTAGATGTCTGATGCTTTCAGTAGGTACTTCTGCAGGGTAGCTTCTTGCTCAGCATTAAAAATCTGTTACAAAAAAACAACAATGAATTTCAGAATCATTAAAAAAAATTCTAATAACAACATACACGATAATTTGTTCACCAAAAACGTGTCATGAAGATAAATACTAACTTGTCGAGGTTCCGTGTATCTCACATTCGAGACAGCTGGAGGCTGGTCAGCATTTAGGTTTGCTTTCTTTATATTGAAACAGTATCTGGACAGTGTTCGAACAGGAATATTATAATCCTCGGCAACAGATTCGATGTCGAGTAAAAACTTTATCAATTTCAAGAGAGCAGAAAAGCATGCACCGCTTAAATTAAAATGCAAAAAGAATGCCAAGATTGCCAACATTGCTTCTGCGACAGTGATACGGGCTCCATCATACAAGGGTTCGTCAGCATCTTCGGCAAAATCTTGTTCCTGCACTTCCGCAAAATCATGAGAAAAATCATCAGCTACATTTTCATGGTCCACGTTCTCATTTAACCATTCAGTGTATCTCGTCACCTCATCAACTGTATTGTCCACTGAATGATTATCTGCAGCTTCGTCGGAATCTGACTCATTGATCGTCATTCCTTCTTCAACTGCATGGTCGTGGAAATTATGATTCACAGCTTCGTCGGAATCGGAATCATTGTTCCTCATCACCTCGTCAACTGCGTGGTCGTGAAAATAATGATTCGCAGCTTCGTCAGAATCTGACCCATTGTTTCTCATTTCCTCGTCGACTGCAAGGTCGTAGAAATGATTAGCTGCAGCTTTGCCGTAACCTAATGAACCATTTTGAGTGGTGAGATTTGAAGGCAATGCTTATCTATGTTCAAATATATTTATCATAAGCTTTGGATCATGTTCACATTTTAGTATCGACAAGTGTCTACCTGTCGGTGTTTCTACGTTGAGCTCGGAATTTCGTGCCCTGAAAAACAGAATTAATAAAGGAAGAGTAATTCTTGGTATTACAAAAATTGAATAAATTCATGACCCGATCTGAGAAAAGGGGCCTAGGCGTCCAAATGTGAACATTTCAGAATGAGCGATTCATGGTAGGCAGAAACTCGGGCTCTAAGATAGCGAAAGACACACATTAAATTTCCCCCCTCTCCCTACTACTGCATTGAACGTAAGCGCGTGCTTGGTCAAATCCAACGAAGGCTTCATGAATACACGGACATGCTGCTCGAAACAGTGGTTGTAAGTAGAGGGAGAAGTTTTCAGGAAGCCTTTAGCACGCTTTGGCCGAGCAATGTAATAGTAGGAAGAGAGGGAAAAATTCGGAGTTCGTCGTTCTCAGATTGGGTCACAGATGAGAAAAAAACCAAATTTATAGTTTGAGTAATGGAATGGAGATTCAACTTACCCACTAACTGATGTAACGAACTGTTTTTTCAGTTGCCACTGTCTAGTACGCCCATATGCACTCAAAGTTTTAGAGCTTTTTATGCGCGGCATGATTCAAATAATTAACCGAACCTATGCTACAAAGGCGTACTCGTTATTACGATTAAAGTTCATTTAAATATCGTACAAGTATGTACCGTACGCGGCGAATGCTCGAAACAAGAACGTGATTCATACAAATCACGTGACTAACTTCTGCTTCAAAAAATAAACGCACTTAAATGCGTTACATTCACGAGTTAGTCGCGAGTAATATTCAAGTGTTAGTGCACTTAGGTGTTATACGTTTATCACATGTTGAGATCAAAAAGTGAAGTTTGGATATTATTATTCTGGACAGAAAGTAGTGAAACATCAATTATCAAATATTCCGATGTATCGGAAGCTTTGAAACCTCGATTCATTCGCCAAGGATGGTGCGGTGACTTGCCCTGGGTCCAGGACGGTTATACGGAATTGTACGAGGCAAAAATAATTAAAATTTCTCGTAAGTATGCATATTTTTCCCTTTCTAAATTAATTCAACGAACTTCGTTGAATTAACTTTTTGTTGAACAAAAAGTTGAACCTCCTACTTTATCGACGCATCTAAAATCGAGAACCCATCAGTCTTACGCAATCACTCGCCTCGTGGCGTCGTTCAATCAGGAGTGGCAAAGATCGAATCAAAAGGAAATCTAGAAACATCGAGGAAGTAGTAGCGGTTTCGTCGCGTAGGTGGGGAGATTAAGAGTGACGATCAAATGAATTAGAATTAAGTAGAATTCGGTCAATTCATAAGATTTTATTGTAAAAACATGCCCTAGCAGATCGCCACACCGGTTGCGGCTGTTGCGTTCGACAAGTTCGCAACCGCTCGGAAAAAATGCATAAAAGGGCCAATTTTGTCGAAAAAAAGAGTTTTTAAGTGCATGCTCGTTCATTGCAAGTCGAAAGACGTTAAAAAAAATAGTGTAAATGTGGTAAATTGTTCAATAATCAATACGAAAAGATCGATGTGGGTAATGGCGGACTCGGAACTTGAAGGCGCCAAATTTGAAATTTGCACGTCAAAATTTGTATTAAAATCAGCCTAAGAATTTCGATGTGTTGGTAAAAATTTGTAAAAATTTGTTTTTTACTTTGTTTTACTAAGCAATGTCACTACATCATAACTTTTTTATTATTTTTCACGGACTATTAAGTAAAGACTACAATTGCATTTTTTTGGTTAAGTTCGGCTTTTTTCAACATTTCTTCTTTTTGCAGGTTCCGGAAAATATTTGAATTTTTTGCTAATTGATGTTTTTGGACGAATTATCAGAAGACCTCAGCCTCCACACATTGAAACCAATAATAAAGAAATAAAGTTCCGATTGAGAAGCTATAAAATGGATAAAAAGCACAGCAAGCACACGATTGACAATGCAGTTCTCGGATTAGATAAGATAATGGGCGTAAGTGACGACGGACCATCAACTAATGAGATTTAAAAAAAATAGGATCCATCGAGCTCTGCCCATTCTTCGAATTGCGAAAATTGTCGAGACTGCGTGTGTCATCCATGGCGTGCCCTTAGTAAGTTGTACTAATTTTGGACAGAAGTGATTTTTTTGTAGCAATAAATTAAATACAACTTGATTTACTTTCAGGTATTCAATAAAATCACGATAGTAAAATAAAATTGAATTTGTTTCAGTCACCCCAGAATTCGTGGCCATGTTCGAAACGATAACATCATCAATGGCCTTGAAGTGTGCGCCAACAAATGCGCTACTTCGAAAAACAGATACCATGGTAAGATAAACACGACATTAGACAAAAAATTGTTCATGAAAATAAGGGCAATGAACTTTTTCCTTTTTTTCAGATCGAACTGTGCCCAAAAACTGAAGTATACGTTAGTTCCAGCGACATAGATTGGGCACTGGCAAAGTCTGGTAAAAACCCAAGGTCATTGATCATGAATTTGGCAATGCAAATGGTTGACAAGACGACCCTACTTTCCTTCAAGACAGCAGAGGGTTTTAACAGAAATTTTAATCCCCTCACTCGAAAAGCAATCTTGCGTAAGATATTTCAGAACTCTTATTACTATTTATAGACAACATTCGCGCTAAGATATTAGTTTTGATTTTGCTTTTATTACATTACAGATTATGTTTCCCGGCATTTCCCTCATGCACGTGTGGATTTACCCACTTTTAATGATGTTGTGAACAAGCATATTCAGTGGCTGCGAGCACCGAAAAAGCGTTCGTCATCAAGCAATGATCATGAAAGTACGGGTGCCACGAAAAAAACAAAATGTAAGAAGTGCTAGATGAATTGTACAACAAATGTACTGAAAATTGGAAAAATAACTCTCAAATATTGTAAAAATGTCGGGAAAAAAATGCCAAAAGTGTAATTGAAAACTAAATGAATTATAAACATAAAAATCGTGATGCTGCAAATGACATCTGAATTTGGCATTTTACAATCGTAAAATAGATAATGGATTGTCATGTAAATGGTCAATATTTTTCAGGCTCCGCAACTCAGAACCAAGGAGCAGAGACGGAAAGTAATTATAGGAACAAGTCGTCAAAAGAAACAAACTCTCTTGTGCTGCCAAGTACCAGTTCCACTTTTTCACCTTTATTGAGAACTTCACAGCCTATGGATCATTCGTCGGTGGCTCCAATGATTTCGTACAATCATACTGACATGGTAAAGACTCCTGGTATGAAAAAGCAACTCCATCAGCAAACCTCGCAGTCAGTAACAATGCAGAGTCAACTCCATGGAATATCTGAGCCCCTACCTCCCAGTTCAATGTATGGACAAGGAACCTCATCTCACATTTTCCAATCTCCAAACATGGTCAAACCGTTGGTGCAGCACCAGCCATTAATGCAATTCGGGAATCAACATTTTTCTGCGAATCAGTACAACCCTTACTTGAACCAAAACTGGACGCTGACTTCATTATCTGAAGACAATAATCAAGCAACCAATGTAAATAACCTCTTCTCTTTGAACTTTAACCCGTTAAAATTTCACTAATTCATTGTCGAATATAATTCCTTCATTTAAATTGTTTTCGATTTTTACATTTTCTAGAATAACGTTCATTATTTCAATTATTTTAATAATGTTCCAGAATATAAATGAGAAACAGATAGACAATTCTGTAGGATCAATGGGAATTGCAACCTCCTGGTTTCCAAGCCCGCAAGAACAGATGGATAGAAATGCCCGAGGAAAAAAAGAGGGAAATCAGCAACCTTCGCATCAAGCGCTCAGGCAATTGAGGACAGAACATTTTCCTGCTGATCAGTATGACTCTCGATGCAATCAAAATTGGGACTTGATTCAGGCTGCTGAAAAAGAAAATCAATCCACTAATGTAAGCAGCTTTTTTGATACTGTCACCCCCTTACATTTCACCGATACATTTGACACATCATTTTATTATAGACGTCACGCTACTTTGATTAAAGTAAGTAATTGCTCACTTCAGAGGAGTGAAATGTCACTCTATCAAAGAGAAATTTTTACTTGAATCCGGATAGCTTGATTTTTACTCTAGACTGAATTTTTAATGTTATAAATTTAGGTAGCTTGAAGTACATTTGATTACTGGTTCCTCAGAATTGCGCAACATAAATAACAAGTAGATAGGCAATTCTGGAATATTAGGAATTGAAACCTGGTTTTCGAATCCTCAGGAACATATCGAGAAAAACCTTCAAGGACAAATCGAGAAAAACCCGCACGAGCAAATAGAAAAAAAAGCCGGAAATGATCAAGAAAAACCCGCAAGATCAAAAGGATTCACTTGAGCTGGATACCAGTGAAGATGACAATAATCGTCCCGACATAACTAGCCGCGGAAAACGTTCCAACGAAACGAAGCGTGGCGGACGGGGACGAGGACGTGGGCGCGGTTCGAAACGCGGAAAACGCGGTAATCCCACCCGTAAATAGTGAAAAAATGCATGCAGTGCAATAGTGCAAACGCTGTATTTGAGAATCTCTGCAATTACTATTTCAAGAAATTAGCAGACACAATTAGAATAGAAAGATTATGGCGATATTACTAAATGATGATTATTGTAATCAAAACTAAAATTAAAAAGTAATAAATTGTAAGCATTTCGAGTTTAATTTTTTAATATATATTCGACGTTCTCTCGGTTGTTTCTGAGCTATCGTCAATTCGCTCAGAATTTATATTTATACATTTTATGAATAATATGTAATTTATTACATTATATGTAGTTGTATTATTTATCATAATATATTTGTGACGCTCAGAGCAAAAACGCGACAACGTAGTTAGAAAACATATCACTTTGTCGCATTTTTGCTCTGAACGTCACATTTATCATTCGTAAACATTCTGTATCTGTATTCGGCGTCTTATCGGCCCTGAATCAGTGTAATTGGGGCTACAGATATACCTATTGTCGGCCTCTTTTCGGCTTACAATCGGCGTGTAATTCCACGGAAAATTTTTTTTTCCGGCGTCTCATCGGCCTTGAATTGGTGTAACTGCGGCGACAGATATACCTTTTCTCGGTCTCTTTTCGGCTTTCAATCGGCGTGTGGTTACACTTAAAATTTTTTTCTCGGTGCCTTAAATCGGTATAAGTGCGGCTACGGCTATACCTATTGTCGGTCTTTTTTCGGCTTTTTATCGGTGTGTGGTACCTTTTTCTCGGCTTGTTTTCGGCAACTCGGCTTTCGCAGGTAGCTACAATCGGCCTCGTGTTCACTACTTGGGCCTCCCGTCAGCGTTGAATCGGCTCGGCCGAGAGAGGCCGATTTTTTCGTCAAAAATATTTTCACCCGGGTCGTTAGCCCCGAAATATACAACCTAGAGGAAAGAAGCAGACAATATGACCAAGACTGTGCACGTCGAGAAAGAGAGAGAGAGAGAGATTGATTGATTGATTCTTTATTATTGCCCTAGGCATCAGATGCCTGTGGGGCTAGTAAGATTACAGGAATTGCTACATAATGAAGCACTATATCTAATTATAACCAATATCAGGATCACATAATAATACATACAATTATATAATTTTACATGATGGTTGATAATGAGGTGAGAAAACATGAATGAGAATTTTATTTACATAAGTCGATGTTTAGTCGTAGCATATGAGGTCTCTATCTGTGTAAATTATATTCGAGAGAAGTAATCAAATAAGAATGACATCCACACAAAATTACTGCAATTTTGGCAGTTTACAACAATTATCGATGATTACAGATGACACATCTCGCAAACAGCCATGACCACAATAATAAGGGGGAGAACGGCTATTGAAAATGAGTACGATGTCTAAGAGGCAGGAAGGGCCCCCGTCACATTCAAGGTGCATCCTGCTTATTCATAAAGAATCTATGGAATCGCACTTTGAACGGAATTAGGGACTTGAAGGATTTAATGTTCTTAGGCAAATTGTTCCAAAATGCGGTAGCAGTCGCAAGAAATAATTTTTCGTATGCCTCTGTACGGCAAAGGGGTTCCTTGAGCCGGCTGAAATCCGCTCCGCGTGTCGCGCGAGAGCAATCATTCCATTCGAAAAGATCAGCGAGATAAGCAGGCGTTTCCAAGGCAAGGATGTTATAGACAGAAATGCCGATGAAATACTCTCGGCGCGCGCCAACGCGCAGCCAATCCAGCCTGGTAATGTAGCTGGAGATGCTAACATCTCTTCTCATTTTGAAGATAAATCGTACAGATGCATTCATGGCTCTCTGTAGTTTTGTGTTCAGCTCTCCCGTAAGATTCGTAAACAGCGGCGAGCAGTAGTCAATGATTCGGAAAATCAATGACGTCACTAGCTGCTTACGAACCTCGGAAGAAAGGTGCTTATCACTATGCTTCAGCTGGCGCAGTGTTACCCAGACTCTTCTAACCGTCTCGTCCACCTGCTTCTTCCATGACAGGGTGCAGTCGAGCACAACTCCTAGATTCTTGGCTGAGGTTACATAGGGGATGTTTTGCCCCTCAATTTAAAAGGTGGGAAGACTATCTGAATCAATGTTTCTAACGTATGCCTGGGAGCCAAGGATCATAATTTTGGTTTTCCCAATATTTACTTTGAGATGGTTAGCATGTGCCCATTGGCACACAGATCGAATGTCCCGTTCAACCTTTCCAAGCAACGACAGGATGCAAAGAGGGTCACCGTGGAGGTAGATCTGCAGGTCATCGGATAGAGCATGTATTTGCAATATACGAGCACCGATGATATGTCGTTGATGAGTATTGCAAGTAACAGAGGGCCTAGTATAGATCCCTGGGGTACACCCGTACTAGTTTCGCGCCATGCAGACCTACCCCGGCATGAGTCAACCACGGCCTGCGTTTTTTCAGTTAAGTACGACGAAAACCAGTCGAGCACTGGTTGACCACAGCCCAGTTGTTTGAGTTTTATGAGTAACAAATCGTGATCAACAAAATCAAAGGCTTTAGAGAAGTCGAACAGTACTAGGATCGTTATTTTTCTTTTATCTATAGCAAGTCTTACATCGTCAGTTATTTTCAGGAGGGCAGTTTGTGTAGAGTGGTGTTTCTTGAAGCCTGACTGATATATATCCAGCATATGAGGCATTCTTTTACAAGTCGGACGGATTTTGACTAAAAATAACCTTCACATTTTTGAATCGACTGCAAATTTTTTAAAGGTTCAAAACATGAAATTAACCGACACATGTTTTTTCGTTTCGGAAAAAAAAAATTTGTTTTTTCTATTACAACAATTGTGAATGTTGATAAATCAGCGATCATGCCATTATATAATCTGATGTATCTCCGGTTCTATTTATCGTAAAAAATGCTACAACATCTTATTTTAGAGCTAATGAATAAGCGCCGGTGGACATCTTTTGAAAATTTTTAATTAAAATAAATTCGGAAATGTTATAAACAATTGAATTTTCCAAGTCAATTATGACGCTGGTCCCACCCATGAAAAAATCTGAAAAAAATACCATCGTGTTCCTCGTCAAATTATCTTAAGAAACCATGTTCCAAAAAAATGAAGACTTTGACGGCGCTGTTTTAAATAAATAAACGAGTCGAGCGCAACGTACCGCACGGCGACGCGGCAGCGCGGAGTGGTGGAGAGCCCTCGATAAGCGCGGTGTTACAGTTCCATTATATGCGATGTTTTCAACCAGACACTGTTGAAATCGACAATATATTTAACAATGAATACTTTCTTAATTTTTACATGAATAAAATAATTATTTTTGCATTGTCGCAAATAATTTTTCGGAATTTGGAAATTAGTTTAATGTGATTAGGAAATGATTTTTTGCAGAAATGTACGAACATTGCAATTTATTAAATGATACAGTAGTTTTCGTAGAATCCATGTTATTATTCTTATAATACATTATTGAATCTATTTCATTACTTGCACTACAGTAAAATCGTCATGCAGAGAGAATGGTTTCGCTTCTAATGTTTTTTTGTTTCCTGAATCATAGAATGAAATTTCAGAGTACCCTTAATTGTTATCGCGGTTTGAAAACGGGTTGACAAATTCTGTTCCTCGTTTTGATACTGCTGGTTTGTAACAAAACAGCATACAACTTTTGGCAATGATTTATTTTCCCAAACGAATAGTTCGTAAGGAGTTTGAATAGGATTGACAGATCGTTGGAGACTGGCTCTTGCAGCGAGCCTTTTCAAAGTTCCACCTACACCATCGCATGCTCCTTTACCATGAAAAGTTGGGTAAAAATGCCACTCGGCTCTCATGCCAAAATCTTCTTTACGGTAGCAGAGATGAATGAAATTTTTTTTATTTTCGTATTGTGCGCTTGCTCTGTCTGAGAAGTATATAATTTTGTCTATGTTCGTCAAGTTCGCCTGTAAAAATTCTACTAAATATTTCTGAAACAGGTAAACTGCAACCGCATCGTGATGCAAACATTCGGAAATTATAACTAAACTCTTTATTTGTATTTCATTATCGATATCTTTATAATAAATCGCAAATGGATGAATAGTTGCCTGATTGTTGTTCCAATGCATACCTTGGACGGCATTTTAAACAACAAAAGCATAATTCTCTGAAAAATCACATACAGCGATGCATTCGTTCTATGTCCAATTTATTTTTGTATCATTGAAGAATTTGGTTTGTTGTTTAACTAAAAATGAATAAAGTAATAATTTTTCTAAACTGGATTGCAACAGTTGCAAGTATTCATCTACTGGAGATATAACAGTCTGTAAAGTTGTTTTATCAACATTTGTCCACTGTCTGTATGTTAAGTTGTCGATGCAATGCTGTTCAAATGTTCCTTCCAACTGCTCGATCAAATTCTCAACACCAGGACACGCAGTGCAAGTTCCGAAATAACAGTTGGTAGATGCTGGTTCACAAGTCATACGTCTCAAACAATAATCAATATAAAATTCAGAACAATTGTTAAATATATTGTCGATTTTAACAGTGTCTGGTTGAAAACATCGCATGTAATGGAACTGTAACACCGCGCTTATCGAGGGCTCTCCACCACTCCCCTACGGGGAAAATGACCGGGCGAGCCCGGATTATGTCTGGGTCCTGGTAGGGCAAACCCTTATTGGGGATCCCCGGATGGGGCCCTTAAAGGCCCTCACCTGGTAGTTGGAAAAAATAATTTAAAAAAAAGAAATCTTCTTTCTACGTAATTAATTTTCCCTTAGAATTAAACACTATTCATTCGATAATAGACTTCTTATGCTAATGGAAATAACGTTTAATTATTTATCGGGCACTTATCGGGTTATATCCGGGCGAACCTGAAATAAATTAAATTGGGCACACTCCTGGTAGCCCATCAAGGCCCTTGACGGTGTACAAC
>JABFQM010002948.1:0-13240 GCA_022816865.1 Zelostemma sp. ZL-2020
CACCGAAGAGCTCAGCTGCCCCTTTTTGCACGACATTGATACAGTTAAGAATTACGATTCGGGATAACATAGTTTTCGGCCGTAATTCGACAATTTTCCCCTCCACGTAAAAAGGTCTCGTCGAATCATGCCGTGGTTTCGCTTAAAATATAACGTTCCATGCATCGCGCATCTTTGAATTCATTCTCACTTGACATTGATTCTCGATGAAGCTGCGGACTCGATTATCACAATCTGCCTGTTCGGGCCTTACAAAAAATACAGTACGCGCCCGCAGCATTGTCTCGAATCACGTACCGCACTGAGAATAATTACTTCACTATCTGTTTTTTCTTTTTTTCCCCACCTATTCGTTGTATCTATCGAGCTCGTGGCAAACAGCGCCGACGACGGTTTCAATTTGAATTAGCCCAACTGTAAATTCAAAATACTTTGCTCGCGCGAAATTCGGAAATTATTGTTTCTCCATTTTTTTGTCTTTCGGATTAAAAATGATGATTGATAAATATCGGCTTTGCATTGTTTATTCATATTTAACATTACCTTGAGTCAATTACTTTATTAAAACATTATGTACATGGCCCATGTATGGTTTATGGGTTTTACTAGGGCAGACGGTAAAATATATAAAATATATTTGTTTCTTTGTTCTTCTTACACCCTTTATGAAACGGTATTGCCGCGTTCGAAGGTTCGTTTTTTTTATAAAAAAGAAGCGAGTGAGCAAGTATCCAAAATAATTTTAATTAAAGGGGGAATTTTGCCGAAATTAAAGTCGGTAAAAGTTTTTTAAAGCTTTCCGTTTCCAGTTCAAATTCGAGAAGTTTTTGCCGCGTTTGAAGAATTTAATGGAAGTCTGCTATTTTGCGCGAAATATGAGTCCGACGCTGTCATTGGCCATTTCTAGACAAATTGAAACACGTATTCCAATCGAACTAACGGAAAACAACAAAGTTCCGTCTTCCATCGATGATTCGTTTTGTACGTTATTTTTTTCAACATTTGCGCGTTTAGTTATCAGTCTCGTTTGCATTGCGCGTGCAAGTTACAATCTTTTCTTCCCGCCGGCGCATTTAACATTTCCCTCGGTAAAATATCTCCCGGAGCCACCGCGATGTAGCGAAAGGCAGCGACCGAATGCAATATTCATACGTCGTTTCGTCTGTAAAATTCGATGTGCTTGTCCTCAACAATATAACAATTGAACGTTTGAATTAGAAAAATAACGTTATACCGTAGACAACAATTGGTTATGGTGTATTACGCAATGGAATTGGTTAATGATTACGCGTGTGAATTTCCTCGGCGTCGACGCGAGATACGTGAATTATCCGGAAAACATGGACGACTTTTCACCGGCCAACGCAACATTTCGAGGGCAAAATCAGGCGAATCGGAAGAAACGGAGAAAAGTTTAGAAAAATATGGAAAGCTCCGAGGACGGAAATAAGTTTCACAGGACGGTAGTCGAGATCGCTCGATTATGAATAAATTGTCCATATCTCGCGCCAACGAGGGAAGTCGTATTTTTTCGCGACCCCCTCCCCCCCACTTACGGCTATAAAATTACAGACACGGTCTAGCTAACACGTACTAACTTGTTTGTTAAAATCCATGCACGGCTTTTCTCGTACATCAGACATCGACGTTATATAATATGTATATATAATATATATATATTATATAATATATGTATATAATATTAAATATTTTTATGTTACAATTAGATTGCTCATTGTCAATTCATCGATTATCACATTTAGTACAAGTTGAAAAATATCTCTAACATTCATGTCGGCGCTTTTCTTTTTTCCGAGGAAAATCTTCGGACGCGCGCCTTTTATACAAAGAAAGTCACGCCGAAGCTTGCGCTAGCGTAGGTACGTTAAACAGTGATAAATACGACCATTAAAGTTTCGGCAGAGTGATTGCAAAATCGGCATCGCCTCGTTTTAAGTGTATTTTCGTTTTTTTTTTTTTTTACCCCCTTCCCTAAAGTACCGCGATGCTTCGTTGACATTAACGGTGGGTCCCTCGAAGTGACTCTCGGTTCCTTTTCGGAAGACAGAAATGCCACACACATGCCCATTTTATCATACATATGTATACATTCACGCCCGCGCATTTATACGAACATATACGAACTTTTTGCACTTTGGTTTATTTTTTATATCTAGTTTTTGGTCGTACGAAACGCAAGCAACGGCCGGTTTTTTGTTATTTGCACATCTTTGGAGGGCTATAATCGAGGGCTCGAGGGCTCATTTTTTTCGAAAAGTCGATGCCTCTTTTTTATCGTAACATTCCCGTCTACTTTTTTGTACTGTCTTTTTTTTCTTTGCGTCGGATTTTATTTTTTGTAACACATGCACGAAAACCGCCATTTTTCATGTCTGTTGAGCGTGTGTAAAATCGCCCTTTTTACAGACGATGACGAAAAAGTTGGGTTAACAATTTCTCGCACGGCTACGAGACTTTTTTTCACTGCTAGGGTACTTTTTTTCATTGTTTTCATTGATGAGCAGCGCCGCCTATGCAAGAAAAAGGAACTAAGTTGCCAGCTGTCAGTTTCTTACTTCGTCGCAATATTTCGCGTAATTTGCGTACACCGTCTGCAAAAAGGCGATTTCACACGCTCACCAGGCATTCAAAATGGCATTTTCGTGCATTCGTTACAAAAAGTATGGTGTGTGGTATATGCGAGACCGATTTTTTGACTCTGTGATTGCCGCACTCGCTGCGCTCGTGCGGCAAACTTCACATTCGTCAAAAAAATTCGGTTTCTCGCACTTACCACACAATATACTATTTTAAACAGAAGAATATTTTCGGGAAAACTTGAAAATGGATTTTAACAAAATGAATAAATAAAAAGTTTCATTAGAAACTTCAAATTTTTCGATACAAAACAGGGTAGGCATAATTCAACTCTTTCATTACCTCAATTTTATATTGTGAAGATATTTTTTGGAAAAGAGGGGTTCATTGAAAAAGAATTACAGTTTTCGTATTATTTTTTGTACTTGTGCTTGAACTGACATTTTTGAAACATCAACATAACCCGTTTATTCCCGGCTGTCATGCGCGCGCTGCCATAGTCAAATGACCAAACTTTAATAAGATAGTTTTATCAAAAAATAATAGAATAAAGGGAATAAACGTTACACAACATTTCAAAAAAAAAAAATACCGTTATTTTGCTAATGTAACAATCTATTAATTATATTTTTTTTAGATTTCATTTTGACTCATATGGAGGTATCGATCCACCTCAACAATCCTTCGTTTCAGCTGCTTTTCAGAAGATATTCTCTGTGTTAAGCTAATCACTCATTAAACTTCTAATTGAAGCACGCTGTTCGTAAAGCGAGAAATTGATAACCCGCGCGCCAAAACTTATATGCAGGTATGTTTCTTTAAAATTATTTTGCAGCCGTTATTACGACTAAAAATCGTATTATTGCGAAAATAATTCCTTTGCTCCGATTGTTTTGGGGTAAAAAGACGGATAGAGAGATTTCGAATTAGTGTCTCTTCCATTCTCTTTTCGAAATGTCAAACTTCGGGGCATCAAATTTTAAGCCCGTTAGGAGGATAGCGCACGTTGCCTTTATCAGTGGATATCTACATATTTCGTTTACCCTTCCAAAGTTGAGTGAGGCCCCAGTGTAATCTCTGTGTAGCCTCTACATTGCCAAAGTAACTTCGCGGAAGTGAAGTAGCTTATCGCAAGCTCCATAAACGTACGTAGTGACGCACTTCTCGGGCTCGTATTTACTATCGACTTCGCATGAATATACAATTTTATAGATCAGTCATGAGAGAGTGAACGAATAATTATATCTCGTTGAAATACAGTTTTCTCACTTGCAGAATCATTTTATCCGCAACATTTGATCGACAGTTGAAACAAATTGATGCTGCACCAAAATTTTAATCAACTTGATGAATTTTATCTTCACTTATTTTACTTATTTTTACTTCATCGCTATTTATCCGTGGAAAAAAACTCCGAATTTCTATTATCGGATGTTATTCGGTGAAAGAAAGTATCGAAAAAGTAAAACGCACCAGTGCAAAAAGAGTCATTCACCGAATTTTTTGCTCATCATCCGCTGGGAAGAAAAAGGAACTCTTTCTTTTTGCGCATGCACCGCCGGTCGCTTTTATTAACGAAGAATAAATGGTCGCATTGCTTCGTCTGAACAAGCATGGAAAATCGCGTTTTTGGTGCGGGTGTTACAAAAACTATGTTTTTACAAAATTGCACATCAAACTCATTCAAGGTATGTATTTTTCCGTGTGTACGAATATGCCTGGCAAATATTTGCCTACCTCGCGTCGGGTCCCTTGATTAACGTTTACAAGATTCCGGAAGCTCGAAAATTTGGCACACGGTCGCGTGTCAGCGAGTACGTCGCAATCCAATCGTATGCGTTGCACTTCTCCGTACCGAGAGCTGATGACCCGGCAATTTGTGCAAGTTCATGCATTGTTTCAAGACAATATTTGCAATTTTAGCTCGGCGGCACGAGGTTTTCGTCACAGCTTCAACTTACAATATAAAACTACAAAATAATGACTTAATCTTTTGATAACAATTTTACTTCCAATCATTTCAGGAATTTCACGAGTCAAAGACGAGATATTTTTCATTTCTAATGAGCTCGCTCTATTTAACATTCACGAATGTCGTTTGATGTTTATAAAAAGTAAATCTGATAGAGCGCAATATCAATGTTGGAAAAAGCATAATTTTTATGCATCGCCAGAGCAGATAGTTTCAAAGGTTTTCAATCGTTAATTTCCTTAATTACTCTCAACATCGATTCAGCGGAGAATTTGAGTCGGGATTGAGTTGAACAAACGACATACGTTTGCGCTCCTTATACTTACAAAAAAAAACACGGAAAAGTAAGTAACTGCACAAATTGTGCTCGAAGTTTAACGTTTTAATTGCTTTTCGAATCGTGAAACGAGTCAGTTAAGAATACTCGCTTCATACTTTTGCAGTTTAAAAAAAAAAAAAAAAAAAACCTTCAGAAATTAGAACCATTCTTCTCGATCTTTGGCATCCCGTAAACAACAGTCATCTGCTACCATATATTTTGTGACGTTTGAAGTATTTTGATACAAATAATTAACGTTTACGTAGAAATTGAAATCGACAAAGCTTGAGATAATGGGTTGCTTTACACACTTCGTTTTCTTCAGTGTTCATTAATTGACCCGACCTTTTGTACTTTTGTGAACGAGCACAATTACAGCAGTTCAAAGGCCTAAATATAGCGTATGCACCTAATTAAGACATTCGTAAAATTAGCAAATGCAATGGGCCATTGTTGTGCACTGCAAAATTCACGGAATTTCGTTCGAGCTCCAGTGACTCTAAAGTACGAAAATGTGGCTGAATTCAAATGAATTTGTGTACCACTTCAAAATGAAAGAGTTTATAGACACATTCATCGTCGAATACAAAAGATTATTGCGCAAAAAAGCCAACAATGGTAATTTGAATCCGACTGAAGGAGCATACGTATACAAGTATTTCCAACTTTTCTTTCAATTTTTCGGTTAAACAACAAAGCACTGTAATTGCTGAAATTATCGCAGTCGCTTCGTCGCAGTTCACTTTTATGAACATTGTTCATCCGTAGATGTAAATTTTCAAGAAGATTTTATTGTCGAGACGCGTTCTGGAGAAACATTACAATTACAAATGAAGCTTTATACGAGTTCACGAGCTGAATGACGAGAATAAACTAATAAAAAGTTTAACGCAATAAATATGAAGGCCTTCATGTATGCGTTGAAGCATTAAAATTTGAAACGGAATTTATGATCATTCCTTGCTACAGATGGCGGTGTACTTAGAAATTCTAGTCGTGCATATTTTAAACGCATTATTTTTTAACTCTTTACTGCTTATAAGACATTAAAGTAGTTTACCGCTCGCAAGACTGTTTTTACGATGATTTTATTAATTTTTAAAGTAACCTAATCATTTATCAATCCCGGTAAAAGTAACTTTGTTGAACCGATGGCGTGAATTACATGATTGCACTGACGGGGATGATCTTTGTATGAGAAGTTGTCAGTATCAATAAAAATTTTTGTCATTCAGATCGTGGCCGTACGGCGCTTCGATATAAATGCAATACAGCATTGGGCAATGAGATTTTTCCGGCTCGATTGTACTTCCTTCAGCCACAATTTTTGCGCATTTCAAAAATATCGCACGTTCACATTTCATAGCGGGACATTTGCATACGAGGTCCATCAAATATAACTTTGAATTTTTCGAGTAGGAAATTGAAATTTGATGCACATGCAAACCAGGAGCTCAAATTTCGAATGGAAATTTCGGTTTGACAAAAATGCGCGATACCTTTATCTAGAAATATGAAGGATGAAAATATTAAAATATTGAAGCTGAATTTTATTCTTTGAAGATGAAATAAAACGACTAGATCAATCGCTGTATTGAACTTACACGTCGTGAAGTGGAATGACATGAAAGTATTTCAATATTATTACGAATGGAAAGAAATGTGTAAGCATCGTTGGTATCGTTCGACCAAAGGCTTTGGTAATCGAGTCAGAATTCCCCAAGAAAGCCCAGGATTTTTGACATTTTCGAAGAAATGTGAAAATATATATTTGAAGTAACTACCGGTCCATAAAATAGTTTCCCAAAAATGTACTTATATATTACTTACTTTTCACGTTAAAAATTGGTACACGCGGCAATAAATAAAAGTATTTTGGAATTATAAACACGGAGAAATGCACATACATTGCACTTATTCATTTATGACTGTTTTATAAACAAATTCTATTTCCACTCTGTTCTACACACGAACAAAGTGTTTCAACTAATAGGACATATGCTCAATACGTTCGGGATTCTGAAACTGCAAAGATTTTTTGTGCCCGCTTTTTCGTCTGAAATAAATTGTCTATTCGAACTGATCTCAAAGAGTTGTACTTTGCGTTCAACTTTATATGAATTAAAGTACAAAAGCATTGAATTTACATTCATTTTATTCGAAAATTTTCAAAGTATTCAATTTCCTACATAAAACAAATAAGAAATATTTGGAAAACAAAGACGAATCGATTTTGAATTTACCCTTGCAATGAGCTACCGAATTATTCATCTAACAATGAAAAATCGATACTAATCGACCAACAGCTACCTCTAAAGCGGAAACATTTTTTTATCAGCGGATACATCATAATGTACCATTTGTTGCAATTTATTTTTGATAAAGAATGATCGATTTTACTCTTCCTTTAAAAGATCGCATTCTCAACAAACGACTAAATTCTCCAAAACAATTTGTCATGCAACTTCTTCATTGCCCATGAGTTACATCACATCTAGTTGTGAAAAAAAACGTATGGGCCCACTTGATGCGGAACACGTCCTTAGTGAAAGATAGAAAAGAGCAGGGCTGAAAGTGTCGCGTGCAGCTCATTTCGAATTTCCATATATACCACAGGACAAATGCTGAACTGCAAACCATTAGTCAAGACTAATTGACCGCGTGTAATTACGATACAATGTAGGAAAGTCCCGCACGATATGCCTTACAACGAGGCAAACGCCCGCGGATGAATATCAATTTCGAAAGTAACAAATGAGCTGTCCGTTTGTATTCCATTTTCCTTTCCTTTTCCGCGCGCGCGACTGATCATAATTCAGACATTCGGACTGTTTGTTACCGTACGCCGTAATATTTGTAACTTATGTGAGGTTTGCTATTTTTGCAATTCACATCAGCGCTTGACGTCACCGAAAATATTTCACCATTCCTCGGTAGTTCCCGTTAAAGCAAGTCATGCGAAATCAGCGCGACACTTTAGACGTCTGTTATTTCAACTGGAATTTTTTGACAGACGGCAAGGATACAAATATCAATTTTTTCTCCAGCTGCGCTTTGCCGGATGCCAGATATGCAGGGATGGAAAAAAGAGAAATAAAAAGAACCTTATTTTTACATTCTCGTACTTGTCGCAGTCATTGTTCCGGAAAATTTCCAATTCCAGAGAACGTCTGATACCTACTTTCAATATCAATCAAAATTAGTTGCATTATGATTCGTAGCATTGCTGTAGTGAAGTGAGCATTCAATTTAGGGCCTTTCGCTTCCAAGTCTTTGCAATGTAGGTCAGCACCCACGAGATTGAGATGAATTGAGGGAGTATTGTGAGATCGAAGTGCGAATATAGATAGTTGGCCATAAAGCACTGATACATAACGACAGCAGGGCGCGACAATACTCAGGCAGCATAATGCTTTCAATTCCCTTCTGTTCACCCGACAGGAAACTAATTAGTCATTTCCAAATGAAATAGTTTCCATTTTTGAGGCAATTGTTGTATTTCTGTTACACTCCACTTCCGATCCTTTTACTTTCGGACCTTTTACACGTTCGATTCTTTTACCATTTTTCGTTCGAACCTTTTACCTTTACCACGCCCCTATGACTTCCTACTGTACGCAACGTGAAATACTTGCGAACCAATAGATTTAGATCATCATCGCGCCACATTCAAATATTGAATTCGTAAAAATTCTATTAAGAGCATTAAGTTCAAAAGCGAGCTAGGACTGCTTATGGTGGTTCAAAAGGAACCGCAACTACGATAAATTACAACATCGAAGGGGCTGAAGGACCGCTTTCTATGGAAGACTACTTTTTGTGTGAACTTGCTCATTTTCCAGGTAGAGGAAATCAAACTGTCGGAGTGAATCGCTGAAGTTGTAATTTTCGGGAATGCAGATGGAAAAATGAGTTCAAAATTAAAAGTGAATTTAAATGACTTTGAAAAACGTGAGGTACAGTTTCAAGCACTTTCCGGCTTAAGCTCATTTGGAACTATGCTAGTACGAATGACGAAAGCTTTGCGCAAAGCTGCAACTGCTCTTCTTTCTTTTCCATCTCTTCATTCAACGCGAACTAGTTGTTACGCGCAAAGGAATTACAAATGAAAAGTCTCATGGTTTATCTGCGTCGTTGCAGTAAAAGCTGCTCTGTCCAGAAATTTCAAAATGTAGAAATTATTAAAAAATTCAAACATTCATAGTTCACAGTCGAGGCAATTCGTTTGCTTCACCTTCTTTTGATTATCAACGATAAGAACGCGACCCAAAAAGTTCGACACGAGTTTAATATTTTCAATCCTGTCAATGCCACATGTACAAACGAAAGATCGAAAACTTTGTTGCTACTGTATGCCAAATAAAACATGTTAAACAAATTTTGCTTGTAAATTGCTGCAAATATACTTCAACCTTTTAAAATAATTCATCGCAGCAAACATTGATTTTTCCAATGAAACAACATTTGTTTTTAATTACTTCTGTGTTTACGTTCTATCCGAAGCCAAATTCGAAGTGCTTTTTCGTTGTATCGGTCTCCGATGATTTTCAGAGTACAATGGCGCAACTAGACTTATTTTAATCGCTCGAAGTGAGCAATCAACTCAGCCAAATCGAAGAAACGATACTGGCAAGTTCTCTTAGAGAGAAAACACATTATTATTATGCTAACCCTGATTTAAAGTAATTTTCAAAGCGATATTTTGTAATCATCAACGCGTAAAGTTTTTTTTTCACAAGGAAAACTATCCAAACTGCACATAAAAATATACTTATTTGGCTAACGCATGTTCCGTGCTTGACTGAGTAGTAAAAAATGAGCAAAATTGTAGAGTGAAGGGCGAGAAATAACTTTTTACGCCTGAGGTCAGGCAGAAAATAAATGAAAATCAAGAGAGCCTGAAAATGTTTAGGTAATGACATCCATGCGGTTTTTTATGCTTCCAGTCATTTTGTATAAAAGAGCAGTGCGGTCTCGAGAGACTGGAACATTAAGGTCTTGCACGCTTACGCCGCTTTTCTCCACGAAGTAGTAACACCTCACGCCTCCAGTATAACGTCTAATGGATTCGAGGGAAATTATCCTCCTGGAATACTAAATGAGTGGCAAAGGTTGTCATATAACTTATCCCTCGAACCGAGTTATAATATTGTAAATGATAGTCTGAAATTGAGTACACTCGTACCGTGAATGATGATTAATTCTGATAAACTCATTCAAAATGTCATGAACGAACAATTTTACACTTCTATACCATCATTGCATGAATTATTTGGTACAAAAGCTTTATACAACGCCATCCTGTGATTTCGGATTGCATGAAATTCTCTGCTATATCCAAGACATCGGTGTTGAATTCGAGTACGAAACAGAGTACAAATTATAGCCTTGAACAGCAGGAACGTTCGTGACACTGTATCTGACGTTGCATGGCGTCGTTTATTACTGCTACCATCGATAAGTGAACTCCTCGAAATATAACGTAAAATCATTTCCCGTGTAATTTCATTTTACGATAAAAAAGAGTCGACTCACTTGACGCTGATACAATCAATTGAAATTAATACATTTCACATTAAATTTTTTGTCAACTAAGACTTAGTCCTCTAGAATAAAAGCACAAGTCAAAAAGGCACAATTTTCAGGAGAGTGATTTGCAATTTGTGCGTTGGAGAAACTTGCGATTTGATGTTTTGATAATAAAATATCTTTGTCTCTAAACAATTTATTATGCCGGCAATCTTTTTGAGTGTTGGCATTTTTATGCGTTTAATAGCTGAAACGAATAAAAATGCGAACAGATATTTCGGGTAGAAATTAAAAGAAAAGCAATGTCCGGAATTCGCAAATTAGCGTTAGTGTGAGCGTAGTGGAGTAGAAATTATGCAAAGGCATGGTTGATAATTAAAAAAATATCGTGCTAGTCAAATACCACGCTTATATCGACCTGTTATAGATACATATATAATGATATACCGTGATAGGTCGATTTACGCACCATTATCATTACCTGTATTACCTTAATCAAACCTGACGATAATCGAGGCAAATCCAATTAAGAACTTCTCAGTTCTTGCTCTTTATTCAACATTTTCGACAAATTGAGCCACGTCATCTGAGACTTCGAGCTTTTTCAGCTTCCGCAATTTCAAGTTTTCTTCCTTAGTATAAAAATTTAAAATGGGGGAGAGTACGTGCTGTACTTGTAACGCTTTTCGTACTTGCATGGATAGGCCAAAATAAAATACAATTCGACTCATTTTAATGATATTCGTTTTTTTTACAGAAACACTAAGATTTGAAGCGTGAAAATGTATGATCGGTGACATAAAGAACCAACATAAGTGTATCGCAATAATAGATTGTATACATTTCTATAGGAAAAAAATTAAAATGAAGTATGAAGGATTTTACAATTTCACACATTTCCAGTCGCGATTTTTTGAATTTATTTTCATTTCCATTTGAACATGCCGATTGTACAATTCACATCTCACGTGAGATGCTGAAAGATATTGAAGAAAGGAAAACGGGTCTTAACAGTATGCCCAACATGCTTTCATCGAGCACTGGATAAAATCTATTTGGAACAAAAGGAAACGAACGGAATGAATGCTTAGCTATCGACTGACAGTTTTTCGTTTGATCTGATTATTCTCTGTTTTCCTGTGATTGTAAAATATTGCAATGTACTTTAAACAAAAAGGAGACATACAGATTAAATCAATGGACGAGTTGCATCAGGTAAATTAGCCAAATGATTAGAGTATTTTTAATCAAAATGTGTTTTTATTTGAAAAAGGTATAAAGTTCGGGACTCGTTTTTTCATTTTTAATTATGAACATTATATTATTCTAGAAAAGAGATAATATTTTATGAGATACTACATCGAATAAATACGATACACAATTTTTCATCATCGAATTTTTTGTATATCTTAAATGAAAGGGTAAAAATAAATTAGGTACAGTACGTATATAATGTTGATAAAAACATCTGTCGTGGCCGTTGGGTAGAAGGCAATACAAATTTAATTTTTAGACGCTGAGTCATTTTTTTTAAAATAATGACATGCTACAAAACCTTCTTTATTCAAATCAAAAACTTTTCTCTTATTTTGATCTCACGGAAAAAATTAATAATCTGATAAAATCTGGAAGTGTTGAAAGTGCGAATTGAATTTGGTTGTACAATATATACAGCATACAAATGAAGAAATTATACATTCCGCGGTTTTGCCAATTTTTAACCTTTTAATATTCATTGTTGGATTTAATTTCATTTTCCCTCCGTACCGTTCACGATCACATTGCGATTCGTCATTCGTTGAAATTTTGCACTTTTAACTTTTTTACTTCGAACAGTGTTCTAGGATAAATATTTTTCTCGCGTATTGGTAACGGGAAACAAAGTAAACAGCGCATACATTAACTCTGCTGGAAGTCTAATTATACGGGTCGTAAATTAATTTTTAGTTACGGATTGAATTAATATCTCGCATGAATGCCGTTGCACCGCGGCATCGAACAGGTGTAAACGAACCGCAGAACGTTCTCCTATCCGATTATAACGAATATTCTGATTACTGCTGCTTCATTTTATTTCCCGTGAGAGACGACGGGGAGGGTGGTTCATAACATGCTGGCAGAATCCCACAATGAATAACACATACTCCCTTGCCTTCAGGGGTTTCCCGATCTTTTTATACAATTTTCAGCCTGCAAACACGCACTTAGTTTGCCACCCGACGAGTTTTCCTTGCGCTTTTCCACGTTTGCGTTTATATGATTTTTTTTATTCCAAAGCAATGCACATTTTCTTTATACCATAAGCTCATCGCTCGCTTTTTAAAGTAAATTAACAGTGTGTACCGTTCTTCCACTTCCCACATTCCTGTATATTACTTGGCATAGCGCTCTAGCCGAGAGAATTAATATATTTCTAAAAGATCTTCATGTTATTCGGTATGTTAACTTCTACATTGTTGAAATAGTTACAGTCGGGAGTTTCGGACAATTGCTCACATAGAGCTGTAGTATTCTGTAATTTCCGGAGTTTGAGGTAATTCATTATTTGTACAGTATTTTTTATCTTCTGTTGTAACCCTCGATGTTTTTTCTCTCGCTCTTTTCTAAAACAACTTTTTTGAAAGAAGTTTCTGAAAATTAATTTATTCCACATTCTCGAAATTAGCAATGATCAAAATGAACAATTGCCTTTCAACCAGTAGACATATTTAGTCATATTTTCATTCAACGGAAACGACCATTACAAATATAATCTTTACAAATAAAGCTATCAATCGTTTGATAATACTAAATACTACTCGCTTTACATTGATTTGAATTTG
>JABFQM010002949.1:0-13236 GCA_022816865.1 Zelostemma sp. ZL-2020
AGTTACTAAAGTATCTAGAGTACATTTTTCAACAAAAATAATTTAAAAAAAACAGTCCCAAATTCGAAAAAAATTATTTGTTTGATAAATTGTAACATTTTTTTATAAACAATGGGTAACATCGATTTTTCGTAGTCCCTACAAGAAAACTGAGATAAAATCCTGAATTTTATTAGGGCTAATTATTTTTTTAATCGAATTTTCTTCTCCGTATATGCAAATGTTTAGAGGTACTTTTTCCGAACGTCAAAAGTTTGAAAATTTACAACTCCGAAGTTTTTGATATCATATCAAAATAAAAAAATACGTTTCAATATTTTTGATTAAAAAACAAGAAAAAAAATGTTTCACGGAAAAAAAATTTTGAATTGTAAATTTTAAATGGAATGACCCATACATATTATAATTTTTATTCAATTTCATGATTCATTTAGTTATAAAAATGATCGTTATTAAACGTAAAATTATATTGAACCTTGACATTGGAAAACTGCGATCGATATTGACTGTTCAGAGGTCCCTTCCAGAGATTCTTGTAAAGTACATTAAATGTACAATCATATCTCTCGGTTCATGAAAGTAACCAAATGGTTATCAGTTGAACTTCTAATATAACTTATAGAGTGCTCGGTAGTACATTACACTTGTGCAATATTTTGCGAGACTATTGACTATTGACAGTATAAATAATTGTTAACTTCTCCTATGTAAAAAAAATAGTGTCGCAATTCGTTCACTCTGAAGCTTATTTAAAAAGAGGGAGCAACGAAAACCTCAAATGCTTTTCACGTATAATCGTGAAAGTACTATGAAGCTGAAGTGTTGCAACTGCGACGCTACCAAGTTCACAAATTCGAATCACGTTTTGTTCAATCGGATTATGCAAATAGATATGTGCATAAATGTACATATGTCTTTATAAAAAGCAATCGATGTATGTGTATCTGAGAACAATGATACGCTCCCGAAATCGTTTTGAATATTGCACTCAATTCTTTAGGCCTTTAAACGTCTTTTATTTCTCAAAACATCAAACTTGGTATAAAGGTGTACCTATATTTTCGTTTTCTTACAATGTTGTTTGAACTTGGAACTATTACAAATAAAGTATTAAAAAAGGTATTTGCAAAGATCTTATGATTTTGTGTGTTTAGTTTGCGGAATAATTAAATTCAATGTTGCTATGTTTGACATACAAAGTAAAAGCAACTTACTTTTAATCATCATATTTTTCATTACATCGCCGTACCTAACCCTTTTTAGGATTTGGATGAAGGAGTAACATATTGTAACCAAAAATATAAAAAAAGGTGTATCAAAAAATATGAGCAATAGTGTATTTAGTGAAAGGTTAGTTATAATTCATAAATTGTCAAAAATGAGCATTCAGACAAAAAATGCAGAGTTCTCCGCTATCTGAACTATAATTTAAACGTCCAAACTGTAATGAACGTTGTCTTAAATTTTTTTAAATGGAGAAATTGACGAAATTTAATATTTTTTACAAAAGATACGTTTCGACGATAAACATTACTATAGAGCTATGTTGGCAGCCAAAACCTTTTTTTTAGTCAAAACTGCTTTTGACAAGTTATAACTAATTTTGACTGCAACATGTATAAATAATGCTCTACGCCGAATGAAACAGAATATTTTTGTTTAGCTGATATTAACAACAGTACTAGCATCTACGCGTGCCAGTATCTGGCCTTATCACAATACAGCAGGATGGGTTCCAGCAACAGGTACTGTAATGAAAAGTCCATCATATGGAGTGGCTCAAGGAGTAGCCGAAGCACATGCTTCCAGTGTCGCCACAGGGTACAATGTTTTGCCGACTTATATTAAAGGATACACGCCAGGCAATGCAGCAGGTACTTTTACTTTTGTGCTATAAAAGAGCAATATTTTGAAACTCATGATACTTATTTGCTGAGAAATCGAGTCCCAGTATACGAGAGTAATTTTAGTCCACGGAAAATGAAGAGTGAGCAAGTGTTTAAGGCGTAAGAATAGTATATTGTGCATCAATGGGACAAAAAGGGTCTTTTTACGCTGAGCGCGATATTTGCCCGATATTTATTTATTTGGTCTACGACCACTCGTGCTGCAAATATCGCGCTCGGCGTAAAAAGACCTTGTCCCCGTGATACACACGACATTTTTCATAACGCATGTACAATTTCGACCCTTTTTAATGCGTGTCGAACGAGCTTAAAATCACGAAGTTTGAGCGTTGAATAATGGCATGACGTCAGAGTGGTAAAATGACTCTCGGCATTTCATTTTTAGCCTCCACGTGACCCTACGGGTCACGTGGAAGGCTAAAAATGGGATGCGGAGAGTCATTTTACCACGCTGACGTCATTCCATTAGTCAGCGCTTAAAATTCGTGATTTAAGCCCGGTTGACAGGCATGAAAAAGGGTCGAAATCATACATGCGGTATAAAAAATATATTTTTGCAAAATATGCATGGAAACGCGACTTTCTACGCCTGTAAAGTATCCGCAAAATGGCTGAGTCCCAAACGGTGACAGTCTGGCAGGCAGCAAAGTGTGTATGAGCATGCGCAGAATGGACAAGATTTATTTTGAGGCCTAAGCCTAAGAATTAACTCAAAGAATCAACTTAACTGTAGCGCTATACAAGATAAAATAAACTTCCTGTAAATTTAAAAAAATTACAATTTTTAAAACTGAGCAGTAACGGTCATGAAAAGATCGGTCAACTGATCAAAGTTTCCAGTATTTCTCTTCCGATAGACAGTTAGGTTCGTTAATAAAATTAATCAAAAATCGAAATTGAAATGGAATTTCGGCTCCATTTCGGTTTTGGTTCTTTAGAAAATGTGAAAAACGTTATGAAAATCTAAATTTCAGTTCTCGTTCCAGTTGCAACTTTTTGAAAGAAATCATAATTCAAAAAGTTTGTACCTGCTCCATAGTTTTCCAATTAACTATCATTAATTTATAAATAATAATAGACTATTGACGTAAAAATCGTCATTTTGTACTTAAATAGAATTTCTTCATTAAACTATGCTCATTGTGAACATGGTTCAATGACATTCGACCTATGATAGTACGACCTACTCTGACGTATCCGATCAATTAAACAAAATGACCTTTTTCACTATGAAAAGATTTTTGCAAGGCACATTACCTTATGTCCAAAGTGTTTCGAAACATTTGTACTGCAATTCTCAAATTGATTTTGAGGCCATTTAAAAATAGATATTACTTAATTTTGATAAAATGTGATGTTACTACAATTTGAATTTATTTAGATTTATTAGCCACAATAAAATAGGTACTCCAAAGTACCCTTTCCCCGTGAAAAATTGATTCCGAAATCAGTAAAAAAAATTTTTTGGTACTGGAATTAGTCTGACGTTGAAATTAATAACCTTCACGAGAGTTGGAAAATTATCGCAAGATTACCTACTCAGAAATAGGGATACCATGTGTAAAAATGTATTGAAAATGTATAAATGACGGAAATATGACAGTCGCAAAAATTATCGTCAGAAGAACAACCCAATCATGTCAAAAACGATCGAAAGATCCGTCCTCGGTTAAAGGACTCGAGTGCCAAGAAAATCACGGAACGTCACGTTTATTGTAAACAGTGGAGCGAAAGCCAATTACGCGAGAGCTCTGAAAACTCCGCCAGTAGGTAGGCAATGAGTTGCAGCAGCCGTGACGAGAGCATGGCACGAAGAACAGAGAAAAAAACAATGCTCGGGGAGAGAAGGACGTGAGTCCCGGATTTTCGAGGCACGCGTTTTCTCAAGCAGCGCTACGGGAATGCCATACCGTCGCGAGCTGTTCCTCCCCACAAGTCGCATGAAAAGCTCCAGCGGTAGCGATCCCACGGCGTGTAATTATCGCGTTGCCGGGAGGCCTTTATTTATCCACAACTTTGTCAATGCGGCACACTTTATCCGGAATTTTCACGTGCATGCACAGACACAAGGACACAGAACCACAGCACCGGAGAACGGGGCGATAAAGTAAAATGTGTCTTAAATAAACAAGACGAAAACTGAGCAGTTGCGCAATCGCGGGGATACCGGTTCGCGAGGCAGCGGCAGCGTGTCGATCGTGACGGAGCGAGCACGTGGCGTGCACTCTCGCGAATAAAGCGCGAGTCGCTCGGTGTCGAAGGCGAGACCGAACTCGGCGGACTGAAGGCAAGGCAGTAGAGTAGGCACGTCGGGGTCGGCACGTCGCACGAAGAAGCGCGTCGCACCGGCGCGGTGTGAAGCTCGAGTGACTCCGGCGCCGCTGCTGCGGGCGCGTAGTGGGGCGGTCGTCAATTTCGCGAAAATGAGAGGAAATTTGGACATTTCGAAACGTGGGAGAGTGGGCTGGCGCACCGGGCAAAGGCGACGGGGCTCAAAGGAACGAACGCGATGAGCCAAGCTAGTGAGAGATCCCGCTAGCGCTCTCGGCAACGTTTCCTTTTTTTCTTCGTTCGCCTGCTGTGCATTTTTCCAGTGCGAAATAATCGATGACGGACGGACTGCAATTGTGGCTTTTGCGGCGAGAAATAGTTTGCTTTAGTTTATAGACGGATATATCGCTTTTGTATTGGCTCGGGGAATGAATTTTGTTTAGCATTTCTCTCTTGCAATTGCAGCCAGCGTTTTGTACATGCTTTGCAAGTTTTAGCATTGTACGTGATCGATGCAGCGAATTTATAAGGGACAAAAGACGTTTCTTGAATCACTTGTGATTCGAGTATGGATTTGAGTGGCAATTCAATCTTTCAAAAATAGAGCAAAAGAAGTGTCAATGTTCGATTTATGATGCTTGGAATTACGAAATACAACGTTTTTATTGACTATTAGTTCTTATCCGTTGGATGAAACAACAAAAATGGATACACGTAATAAAAACAGAAATGAAATATGTAATTATGTTGCAAAATCCATATTACGGTTGACTTGCTTATTAACCTCGTTTAATAAGTTTAAAAACCCCTAGTCTACTGCTACGAACTGAATTTTATTATCTACGAATCTTTGTTCGAAAATCGTCAATTGAAATGATTACCCAGTATATTCATTCTTTATAAATATTTGAAGAATGCAATTTTTATTACAAGTACAAAGCACACGACGCTATAAAATTAATCGATAAGAGACAAAGACAGTTTTTTATAATCGAATATCCGTTTCCTCGGAAGCAAATAAAACTGCAAACGTAGTACAATTCGAAACCTTCAACTAACCGTGATTGAATTCCTGCTATTTGTACCAAATGCAATAAACAAATAAACGAAGCAGTTTCATAAAACATTGTACGTGGCGTAAAAAAGTGCTCATGCAACAAGGGTACAATATTTTCCACTTGCCGGTGACCGAGAAAAAGTCCAGCGAAACGCGGCCCCGCGAAAAAGAGAAAAAAAGGCGTAAAAATTAATTTCCGCTCCCTCGAGCGCTTTTATCCAGATCGCGCGTCTCTCCATAAACGCAAGCAATGGAGAGACGAGTTGTACAGGCGGGCGGGGGTGGGTTTCGAAACGGAGGCGGCTAGAGTTTAGCGGGTTCAAGGGGGGGGGGGGGGGCAACGACGAAAGTGTGGCTCGGCAAGCATTATCGCCAGGAGATCCTCACGACCAGGATTACTGGTGGACATTTCGACTCGACCCTGGATAGTTTCGTAGTCGCACTTTATCGCGAACGTGGTATAACTGAGGAAGCGGTGGCTGCGGGGACGGACAGGAGGGGACGCGGAAGAGTCTGCCAGAATCTTGGACGACAAGAGAGAGGAAATCCCGAAAGCTCCGCTTCTAAGTTTTATGCCGCGCGCGCAAAGATTTCGCCGTTTCCTGTCCCGTGCTGACTTCCTCTCGTTATCCAATGATGCAAGGTAAGCTGTGTCGTACGTGGCTATCCGTTCCCGGTCTCCCAGCAACGTCTGAGTTGCAAAGCTGCAAAACGAGCCAACGGGCAATCACCACCCATCCAATTATTCCTTGGCCTTTTCCGCACCAATTTTTACCGGATCGAACTCGTCGAACTTTTTGACCCTGGCAGTTATCGCTACTTTTTGTGATAACGTCGAATTTTTATGGATGCGTAATGCTGTTCATCTAAATATTATCGTCTAAATTACGGATTTGCCACACAACGTGGAAAAGTTGTGGGATAACGCAAGTCAGGACTATTTTTCTATGGAATAAATAATTGATTCTTTTTTCAAGAACGTCTTTTTCATGCTTAAGATCATGTCGAAATTTATTTGAACACGGAAATTTTATTTAGAACACATGAATTTCACAAGTTGATGTTGAGAATCCAGAATAAAATATAAATAAAGACCACTGATATATTTTCTTGTACTCCAAGTCCATAAGAATATAACAAGAAAGAACAAATTCTGTATTAAACATGAAATAAAGGATCCAAGTGTCTTGGACAGACTGTTCCTTCCGAATTTACCTAGTGGTGTTTGGAATTTGTGATTCTATTTATGTTAATGTCGTCTAGAATCGTACCCCTGTGTATTTGTCTACAACTGTTTTGCTATAAATAGTTGGCGAAACTTCAAATTTTTAATTTGTACAAAAAGTTGTCGCTGATGAGATATTACAAAAATTATGTAATTTTTTGAATTTGCGAGTCATTATTCCAATGTTACATAATAATCATATCGTAATTAAGTCATGAATCAAAAATGGTGGGGAATATTGAGTTATGGAGAAAGACGGCTAAATATTGAATCAGATTTAGAATTTTCCAATCGAAATCTATTTCAATTTCAGAAAATTATTGCAATTTTGTGAAACCCTGATTATCAAGAGTTACTCATTGGAGAAAAATCACATGTTTTGACTGAAAAATCAGGAAAAGTCGAGGAATTTCGCAACCTTGGTAATTTTACAAGTAGAAGAGAGGCTTGTACAGTGAAATAAATCGATTTGCCGCAAAAATAAGAATGCGGAAGTTATGATTATCAAATTCTCTCTCGATTAGACCGTGTTTCGATTCTTTCGCAATATAAAAAATTAAGTTTGTTTTTGGGAAATGAAATGAACTTTATTCGGGCATCGTATTTTCAATGTGAAATATGAATTTTAGCAATGAAAAAGCAATAATTTATATAATCTGAAGCTAATATAATAGAACCTGAATATAACAATCTAAATATAATAGAATTATTTATAATTTATCATTTATATCATAATAATTATTGTTATATACATTAAACTATAGGTGTCCCGCCTTACATTACCCCGCCTTGACATTTCATTTTAATGAATTTTACACTGACATAATTATGCATATCGTTCAATCAATTATAATTCTTTCAAAGAGATACTTTTATAGGTACTTAAATAATATCCATTCGGATTTTTTTAAAAAGAACCATTTATGCCTTTTTTAATCTCTAAAACAGACCAAAATATAACGTCAGAAACAGGGAAAAGTTACTTTTGGAATAACTTTTACATAAAAGATTCAATATGTGAGAAATTTTTTCTTATCATCTTCAGTTATATTATAAACAATATTCACACGCGTACCTTCATTAATATTGCAGCGTTTTTTAAAATAATAATGTGTCCTGGAGTAGACGGCGTCTCGCAATACCCCGTTCTCCCCTAATTATCGCTAAAAAAAGGAAATAATGTTTCTTCGCGACCTTATTTGTTGATAATTTTTCAAAAATTTCGTGTTTTCAAAGAAGTTACTGGAGTTCAAATTACAACATTATAGTAACATTTTAAACAATAACGAAACGATTTGTACCTCATTAGCACATCGAAATTCTTTTGTTTTGCAATTCCATTCGTCAATCATCAAAGGGACTTCATTGAATTACCTTGTTTAATCAATAAAACGCATTGTTCTGGCTGGAAGAATTCCAATAGTCAATTTCACGAATGCTTTGCCATAATTATCATTTAAAACTGTAAATTAATGGTCATGTAAATACGAATTCCACGTTTTTACGATAACATCGTAGACTGATTTAATGCAAAGAGAATTCGTTTACGCTAATGAAGCAAATTATGTTTTGCGGTAAACAGAATTGCAAAATTAGTTACAAAGTAACTTCCCCATTTGCGGAATTTGACAAACGCCGTCGACCGATTTTTCAACTTTACAAATGTCCTAATCGATCGAGTGCGGTAATGGAAATGAAAAAAAAAGCCAACTTACAAACTTCGAAACTCCGCACTTGGTACTCTGTTTCTGGTTTGCCGACAAACTTTGAAAATAAATGGAAAGGGTTATTTTTGACCGGGGTATTTTCGATAAATTTTGAGCTTCCAAAATGTTGCAAAACTTCGGATAACGAAGTTATCGTTACAGAAGGAAAATATTGGAAAGTGATAATTACAAAAACATCTTTCGCATTCCTGTCAATTTAGAATGAAATATATAACTTTCTAGCGCGACTCTTGACAGTGCTGCACAGCGTAAAGCAACTTTTCCGCAATATTGGCAAATCGCCAACTTCAATAGCTCCACAGAGCAAACTGGAAATAAGTAAATGATTTCAAACAAATTAAATTTATGGAACTTTTATATCTGGCCCGCAAATGCTGAATTTCCTCTTCATGATAACTGTTTGTTCCATCGATTCTCGCCTTTGCTTCCAAATTAATTATTTGCACTTTTAGGATTCCCAAGAATAGCATACGAACCTAGAGAACTGCTTTATGAGAATACGTCATCCTGATACCTATCAAAATTTACCGAATCAGAGTGTATTGACATGTACTTACATTAAAAATTTCAGCTAAAAGCTTACGATGACGGCGTTGCTATTATGCATGTTCACTTTTCTACACTCTCATGTTGATAAGATTGCGTAGGTACCAGGATTTCGTATTTAACAATGGCGTTGTGCAACATATTTTCTCTTAAAAAAGAACAGAGTAGTGTATTTTAGGCGACGTTTGATGCGAAATATTGAAAGACCGAATAATCGACAAAAATAATGACATTTTTATATAAAAATGGAGCAATTGAACGTATTATGACACAGGATGTACTTTCAGACGACTTTCAACTATCGATTGTCAATTCTTCGATTTAACTTTCGATGGTGGTTTCTTCGAGACTCGAGCGTCAATTGACAAATTCGTTGGGATTGGACTTTTGCGGCGAACGTTCGCATGATTTGAATTCTTCAGGTGTCGTTTACAAATTTTATTAAACAGTGTTCGGTTGATTTTCATACATCTCTCGTATTCCGAGTACTTAATTTTTGAATGGCGCGATCGCGATCGACATCGTAGAGGCGAGCGAACGTGACAGGGCGTAACACTATTATAAGGAATTTTAATGGGCTATTAGTTATTTCTAAATTTTTCAGCTGAAAATGCGAAACGTTGAGAAAATGAACGACATTTTAACAATCGTTCGAATAAGAAAAAAAAACGTCCTGACGCGGCAAAAAACTTTCTGATAAAATTTCGCGAATCATCTATTTTTCCGCCCATTAAACCCAGGCCAATAACAACGCTAACACTGGTAAATAAAGAAAAAATTTTCCATGCGAATTTTTCTCATAATCAAAAGATAAATCTCGCATCGAAACGGCAAGCCCACGAAAAAAAATCCTCCCCTTATTTACCTTACCAATATGTATGAGCGCGCGGGATTTTTCTGCATCCAGAAAAGCAGGGATGAGCGATCGGGGAATAACAACGATTGCGAGTGTTTCTTTCGCGTCGTTGAACTTTCGATTCCTACCGAGCGCACTGATGACATTACGCCTGTATAAAAACATCGAGATGAGCTTTTGCCCAGGCTTGATTTCATTGGCCGCGGACGATGCGACAGAAATCATTGCGCCGGCATCGATCATTCGTGAGATTATTTATTGCTACTTGTTAGGCAAATAACGCTCGGGTTTTTTCGTCGTCGTGTGCTCGAGCAGCGGGAAAATGTATAGAAAATGAATGATGAAGAGTGAACTCAACGGCAGGAAGACGTAATAGAAAAAGTCAGCGGCAGTGAGAGACTAACGAATTATGTCGCATCAAGTGCACGCATACGAAACTTCGTAAATGACAAAACTCACGATAACTCGTAGTTCAATTTGCATCCTATCGAGAATCAAAGGAGCTTCGATTCCATCGAGTCATTTTTTTTCCGCTTCGAATCACCGATGTATATATGTACATACGTATTGTGTAAGTACATAATACACTGAAGCAGATAGCACAGCTTAGCTAGAATAAGCCATGTGCCGCTTAAAGGACTTTTGATTAAGGGAAGGACGAATATCGGCTAATTTCTACCTCAAGTTGTTCAATCCACTGATAGGAATCATACTTTCATTATTTAGAGGAATGGAAGATATTTTAATTAACTAACAAACCCTTATTCAGACCATTTTTGTGAAAGAAAAGCGTGTTCGAGTTGTAGGAATATAAAAATTGTTTTTTAAAATATTTGAAGAGTCCTTCCTCCCCCCTCCAGGGCTGCACAGTCTTGGGGGAAGAGAGAGACTCGGAAAATGTTGAGGCCTAAAGGAAAGCTTGGAAAATTTCACTTCTGGGGAAGGGGTGACTGGGAACATCATACGTTTAAGTATGATTCCTATTCGAGAACTGCATTTATTGTATAAGGCCAGCCAAAAACTTGATACCCGTAAGTAAAAATTGACTGGTATTTGATCTCCCTTAAGATCCGATTTCAGATTTTGGTGCAGAATTTGACTTGCTCAAATTGTTTCCAATAAGAAACTTGCATAAATATAAGCGGAAAAGCAGTACATAATCAATAACCTTGTTGAAAAGTGAGAAATTGAAACATGTAATGTGAGTTGACACGTTGTCTACGCAGTGAAATTCTGGTGCACCCACAGAATCTGACATCCAGTATTTTCAAAGGGTAACTGAGGCCGCTTATCGATCCACCACGCTATCAACTGTACTGTGTATTATAATTCATATATCAGTGTTTGAAATCGAGTGCGTGGACAACTGACTATTAGAGGGAACTTTTAGACACTACAGGATAGCGTGCAATTGTTGATTCACATTTTAACGTCGAATATCATTTTCTGTTACGAATTTGCTTTTGTAGATTTTGACACAAAATATTATCACAATGTAAAATAGCTTAGATTTCTCAGATTTGAAACTACACATACCCTGCGATCTTGCGCTTGCCTAACAGGTTTTGTTTTCGAGAAATGTAATGTCAGTAACCGCTAAAATGTTACCAATCTACTCAACTATCTAATGTGATCTCGTCAACTTCGAATAAAAAATGCGTTAATCTATTGACCCGATAAGATTTTTTCAAAAACTAAGTTATTTCTTCGGAAAACTTTTAAAAAGTTAATAAACACTTTAAAAAATGAGCTATCGGGGTTAATTGAAGAATCATTCACAATAAACTTCCGTATTTCCGGGCGAAATTTTCAATCGTTATTGCCGAAAAAAATATAATTTCGTAAAATTTGTCTGATACAATAATGCAACTAACTCAGAGTTATGATGATCTATCAAAACCTAAGAAAATGCGGCTCATCTCTTACCGAAAAAACACTCAAGTTGGGTGTTTCATTCATCGTTTGAGTGTTTTTTCAGAAAGAGATATGTCATGTAAACATCGTAGTTACAACTAGATATAAGCACGATAGTTATAGTCACAAGAATGCCCAAAGTTGTTCAAAATTTCAACGAGTAATTTTTTAGAAAAGAAAAAATTGGACACACATTTTTATTTCATGCTTTGAAATAATTTGCATGAATATTATTTCTTTACATCACAATATATAACATGCAGGTTAATTTAAAAAAATTCAGTTATGAACGTCGAGACTCAAACACCCTTAAAGCACTTTCGAGATGTAATATTCTCGCATGATATAACTTTTCTTTAGAACAGCGTCATGTTTTTCATCACGCAGTTATATTCACCTCTAAAAGTCTTCTATTCGATAATAGAACTTGATACTCTCGTAATTTTGAAGTTACTTCCTCATAAAGCACGAGTAAAAGCAGTGCGAATAGGTTCGCGTTTCACCCTGCATCATTGGAGAGAGAATCATCGTGTCATCGGATAACGTATCCGCCCGGACGGAAAAGAAGAATGAAACTTCGTGGATCCCGAGCGAAACTTCCCCGGAAGTCTGGCTTTGGATTGCCGACTATATCCAAAATTATGACACCCACCGAAGGAAATCGAGAAGAATTTCTTATCGTTATCGATGCGCCGTCGTATCCCGACTCCGCGATAAAAACGCGCAGTCATTTGTTGAAGAGTTTCGCGCAATTTCAATCGGCTGTATGTGCCGTTGAAGATAAAAGATTTCTAGATCGATTCGCGTGAGCTTTCTTTCCAAGTTTTTCAATTACCCAAGGAATATTCAAGGATAAATAGAACGGGTATCAAGCAACGAAATTAATATATAAACATTTCGAAAGTTGACAGAGCGCGAGTAAAATGAACGTTGACTTTTTCTAACGAGACGACGTTGTATTGGCAGATGCAGTTTCTTAAAGTTTCTCTTTCAATGATCCTTAACTTTCTTGAACTTTTTTTCAAAGATGAGTCTCAGCGTCGTGATATATGACAAGTTATTAACATTTTTAATAACGATCTTGGAACAAATCGTACAGACTTCAAAAGTTTTTTTAATTTGCAACTAGCAACGTTGTAGGTATGTTTTACACGAAGAAACCCTTAAGAGTTTCTTTGCATAATGCACTTAAACAATAGAGCCCTTTGTTTACTACAGCTTCTTGAAGAATCAGAATTCTCCTTCACGGAACATCAGACACAATGTTACATCTACTTTCAAAACTTGGATTTAACTTTGCAAGACAGACGTTTTCATTGTGACATAGACAAATACAGAAGTCGTTAATTTGAGCAAATTATCCGCGAACAGGTTTAGATGTTGAACGGAGCCTCAGATGAATGAAAATTAAACAGCACTACCACAATCGATTCGGATAGTTTTAAAATTTTAATTGCAACAAGATGCAGACAACTTACTTCAATTAAACATCACAAATCTAGCATTGTTTTATCAACAATTTTCTTTAATTACAAACAAAACGAGTGTCCAAAAACCAGAATCGATGAGAACAGTAGCGTAAATAGGGCATCACGTTGGGGGGGGAGGGGGAGGAGTTTGTTGTCAGATTTGAGGACGGTTCATTATATTTTGGAGTATATGAGGATACGAAGAGCACAGGACGGGGAAGAGTGTTGTGTCGCAGGCGCGGCGCGACACAACAAAAACAAAAC
>JABFQM010002950.1:0-13231 GCA_022816865.1 Zelostemma sp. ZL-2020
TTTATATTGTTCACAGGACTATTTGCAACAACTTGACCGTGGCGTTTTGGAAAATATTCATTTGCCGAAAAGATACATGCATTTGTTCAGTAAGAAGATCAACAATTCTTTAAACAAATGCATGTATTTTTTTGGCAAATGAATATTTTTCAAATCGCCACGGTCAAGTTGTTGCAAATAGTCCCGTAAACAATATAAATAGTCGAACATGCAAATTGGCTGAGAAATAAACATTTTTCTTTTAAAAAACTGTTAAAATTTTCAATTGTTCGTTACGAGCATTTTTGCACAATTTTTTCAGTGGCTTATTTTTTTTCGTGAAGATGTTAAATAAATTATACTGGCATATTAAATGTCATTAATGACGTTGCGTTATAAATATTTTTTCTAATTCACCCTTGCATTAAAGTATCGATCCACCTTAATTAACAAATGAATATATCTTTTTTGCAAATAAAAATTTTTCTCTAAAAGAAACTGTTAAAATGTTTTATTTTTCATTACGAATAGTTTTCTTTTATTGCCGGCATATTAAATGAAATGAAATATTTTTACCAATTCCCTTTTGCATTGGCCGGACTACTTAAAAGCGTGGAAAGCTGTTTCGAAATTAAATTCGTGAATTTTCACGGAACTTTTTATCTGTTTGTTTGAAACGTACGATATCAATCTTTTTCCATCATGATAATTAGATCGATAAGGTGAAACGAGAATGTTTAAAGATACGTATTCGTAGTATAAGAACGATTAAGACGTAGAATTTATATCGCATGCCGCGAACATTAATCACGGTTTACGAAGGCGATCATTCGTTTTCGTCAATACCCAAACCCAAGTGTGCAATTATGACTTTCGCAACTGCTGAAAATAATCGGGAACGAGATCGGCCAAATGTAGCGATATGTTCGGCCGTAGGCGAGTTGGGCAGGTGTGGATGATCGTGATAGAATAATTAATATTCAGCGTGGAAAAAGAGGCTGCGGCATGATAACCCGCTCTTATACCAGTTATCGCGTTAGCGCGAACAGGGAACGGTTCAAATCTTGCACCTGGCATTTAAAAAAAAAAGTACCTCCACTATTTCTTCATATACGATTGCTTCGAGGTAGTAATCATCGCGGCTCGCATTTTTACGACGTAACCTGTTTTTATCATTGCTTCTAATTAGCTTATACGCGACGAAAAAAATATAGAGAAGCAATTAATATCCAGTTTCGGTAAAAAGGATACATTTTTTTCTCCCGATCATTTGCTGCAATTCATTTACATATCGCTGTATTTTTGTTAATGAAGTTGAGCTGTTATCTTCGTCGAATTAATGGTTTTTATCAGTCTTTTGATAGTTTATATCGTAATTTTTATTATAGGTGTAATAAATGAACGAAATTTGAAGCCAGAAAAACCTTTTATAATTTGTTACAGGTACGAGGCAGTGAACCTGATTCATCGTAAAGTGACCAAAGTTTACAAGGATGCGGAAATCGATTGGCTCCTCGTCCACGACGCCGGTTGCACCATCGATGATACCGAACTTCCTCATCATGTGACCACGCTGAACGATCTCGATCGATTAATCGGCGGTTCTTTCCGATCGTTTCTCGCCATTTTGCCGACGAAGCCAACCATCGTCACCGTCGCAAGGTCAGATTTTATACCACATTTTTGTGTATCATGCCGACATACATTTCCTGGCCATTTTCAACGTTTATTGAATATCAGATCGTTCAAAGATTCACTATTCACAAAATAATGGATTCGCTCTTTTCACAAACTTTCAAAACCTTCGCGAAAATGAATTGACTGCATTAAATTAAACAGTAGTTGACTGTAAAATTTCATATTAAACATTTCGGGAATAAAAAAAGAGCAGAATTACGTCGAGTCCAGGGTCAGAAAAGTCCGCGTTGACCCTACAAAATACCGCTACTAGTAAAATGCATTAAAGTGTGTCGGAAAGAGTAATCCTACTGGGTGCGTGTCCTTAAAGTAGACATAGATGGCACAGAAGACTCCGGAGCAAAAATAGGAGGGGTAAAGGGTGGTTCGTAATGGTCCGAGGGTGGGTACGTAACAGTTGGGGTATCATGAAGCCCCACCTTCTGTTAGAATAGGGAGGAAGCCTTTTCAGGGATGCACGAAAATTGTGCTTCGCACTTGGACACTCGCGCACTAGATGGCTCTGCAATATCGTGTCTCAACCACCATAAAATTCGCATGGGCAAATTCAATTCGTCCAAAGTCGATATGTTCCATTTTTGTACTCTTCAGTTAACGCCATCTTAATTAACAATGCTAAATAATGGAATCATCGTCAATTGCCAATCGATCTACAATTGAAATATTCCAAACCCCGTTAATTAATATAATTAGGGGGTTTGTTAATCGTTGATGGTGTGAACATTCAATTTTAGATCCAGCGTTGACGAGTACTGCCCTCCAGAAGACGTGGATCACATTCAGTCATCCGTTCTCGACGAATTACGTCAAAATTTGGGCGCGGATATAGAAATCCGCTTGTTGTACCAAGAAGAAGAAGTCATGTAATCGTAAAAACTGGGTCTTACATTAAAAATGTAACTTTCCGAGCCCTTTAATCCACGATGTATCAAAAAATTAGCAGCGAAAGTTGAAAACAAACTTGAAAGAGTCTTGGTTCCACAGTTTAGTTCCGATTTGCATAAGATCCTTTTATGACAAGTACGCACAATAGCGCTTTTCGCAGCCCCTTATGCACGACGCGCTATTTGCATAGGGCCCACGTTTCTCACACATCTCAACGTAATTCCCTTTTCCTTCGCGGTAACCCTTTCGAATCTTTGACAAAACATTACGTACAACGAGAAAAAGTGTAAATGAATCGCTGACCTTTCCTCGCTAAAATAAATACATCGATCTGAGAATTCATTACAACGCGAGTTTTTAAAATATTTTCTCCTCCACGATATCCGAGATTCCCGAGCCAGATCGCGCTTTCATGCGGACCATAATGCACGAAGCAACGAAGCATCTCATCCGCAACGGAAATACTCGAAACTTTACGGGCTGCCGAAATCTCGTAATGACAGTCGTTAAGCAGCGGAAAGCGAGGGCTTCGTGTGCTAATGGCAAGACGGTCAAACCGTTTCCCCAAGAATCAGCAAACCATGGGTCATTCCCCCAAACGCCCCCGAAACTTTTCCCGCGTATCAATTCGTGCATTAATCGTCACGGCGGAGTTCATAAATTATTCCGCGATTTGCATTTCAAACGAGAAAGAAAAAGCGGATACATTTCGCGTCGCGCTTTTTACGCTCTCTTTTTCCGGTAAGTTAAGTTTTTTTTACTCGGCAAAATTCACCTCGCATCCAGGTGATGCACCTCGCGAGGAAGAAAAGCATCGTAGAAAAACTGGCTGCGACTGGCAAAAGTGCAGCCGCCTCTGGCACCGTAATCCCGGGCCCGTATCCAATCTACATAAGGGATCCCGTAAAAAAAACGCGAAGAAAAAACGCGCTTTCCCATCCTCTCCCACTACACGCATCACGCAGAATGCGTTTCACCCCGCTCGAATTTATTAGCGCGTCAATGGATAAAAAAAAGGAAGAAAAAAAAACAACGTCGACTTCATTGTCCCCTTCTACGAGTGGTTAAAAAAATTCGGGAATCGAGTTAAAAGGAAGAAGAAGCGAATGGATTCGGCGTTCTCACAGCTCATGGGAATTTTCGGCACTTCACACGTGCGCTTCCTAAGATATAGGTGTCGCAGAGAAAAATCGATTATGCGTGTGACGAAAAAGATCTCGAGGCGAGTATGCTAATCTAGGGTTTAATGCGATGCGACGCCACGGTAAAGCCAATTATAGCGCGAAGCCCCGCGCGCTACCTATGCACGTATTCTCTACTCGCGAGTAGAGAGAATGAGAAAGGGTTATAAGAGACAACGCCATAGGCGGAGAGCTTTGCGATGCCAGTGAGCATTGTTCAAACGTGCTATTTGTATTTATTCGGGTCCATTGTCGGGTCGTCATCGGAGGTGGGGTACAGCAGTTAAAGAATGAACAGGAGGGAGATGAAAAAATGTATTTTGGTACACTGAAGAACTTGGGTCAGTAGTTATCGAGTGACAACGATACGAAGCAGATGGGAAACGGGCTTTTCGCTTTTTTTCGCATCTTTTTGTCATCGTGATTTCACGGGAAGCTGTGCGATCGTGCGTGTGTTTTTGCCCCACCTACGCGCGGATGCTCGTTCCCCGTTGGTGCATGTATCGCTTCGCATGTGCGACCTGTGGCTTGTGTTGGTGAATGCATCTCGTGCAACGAATGCAACGGCGAGTGGTCAGTGTCGCGCTACACGACTGACCGTTCGGATTGTTTCAACTTGAGAACGACGCGATGATTTTTCGTGTATTGCAAGTGCCGGTTGTTTCATGAATTCGTGATCGGTGTGAAATGTAAGATACTGGGTGTCAAAGAAATGTCAAAAAAGAATGTTCGAAAATAAAGCACGTCGTGAGAAATGAGAAATTTATTCCCGTTATGTGTACTCGAGAGAAAAAGTTTGGGGAAGTAAATAAATTTGGCGCAATAAATTCGGGAGCGGCGCATACATAAGTAAAGGAAAGCAGCATGAAATATACGCGAGCGATGCCCGCGTATAATTCCATCCCGCGCCATATTTTAACATCGTTTCGAGTCACATTATGTTTCCAGCAAAATGGTCGGTGCACACGTGACAGGGCGGCGGGAATGGTTTATCTTGAATACACAATCCCACCCCCGGACCCCCCCGAGTCCTCACCCTTGCCAACCAACGCCCACCGACACCACCCGTGGCTTTTGCAACGTCTGTGAAGGGGAAACCAGCCCTGCTATATACGCTAACGACGTTCTTTCGCATTTCGGGAAGAGCATCGGAAAAATGAGAGAAAATCTCGACGGTCTGGTTTATGAATCGCGCACTCCTCCAAGTCACGAAACGAATATTATGTGATGCGGTTCCGAGCTTTTTTCAACGGAATCGACGAAATCATCGCGATTGGAGATGACGGAAATGGAGTTTTCAATTTTTTGGCGGTTTTTTCTCGGAGCTTTTCATGAAATTTTATGGCGATCATTCTTTTATTATGTGACGACGTTTTGGTGGTTTTTTTTCAAGAGTAGAAAATTATAGAAAATTATGGAAAATGTGCGATTACAATTTTTTTTGATTTCGACAACATTTTTCATTCAAATATTGGTCGTGCATTCATCCCTATAATTTAATAATCAATTATCACAGATGTTGACTATAGATTAATAACTAACTTCAATTTTTGTACTTGAATTCGATTATGAATCGACTAGAATTTATTTACAAGCACTGCTTAATAGATTTTTGCAAGTTTACGAGCAGCAGATTTTATGGTTTTATCGGTACTTTTATTTTAGTATCATCGTGGAGAAGAAAACGGGGAGAGCTGAAAAAAAGTAAATCTGTAAAGCATTAAAAACAAGAATAAAAATTGCATTGTACATTTACAAATTGTAAATTTTCAGAAGAACAAAGAATAAAATATCGAATCCGTAAATCCCAGCTTAAAAAAATGAAACGAAACTTCGTAATTTACAACGAAGGCTTAGTTCTTTTGTTGTAATTGAAAAAAGGGAAAAGTAAAACAAAGTTTGGGGAAATAAATTACAACGGTATAACATGACGATCGTGCATAAATTTCACGGTCCGTCGTGAGCGAGCGGCAGAATTAATTCGTCCGAAAGTTCGATCGACAATGTATCGAATGCTCGGCGACGTGAAATATCGCGGCTCGTAATTTGTTTCTGGACTCTTCCCCGATTTCCGCCTCAACCTTCTCATCCTCGATGAACGAGCGCGCTTAAGGGCGGTAAACTTCGCATTGTTATACGAGAATTGAGTGTCGCGTTCGCTGACTGCCGACAATTTTAAAGTTTTAATTTGAGTTTGAGGATTCATTAGGGACATTATGCGTCCGACAAACTTGCGACGAAGTTCGAGCCACGCGAGCATCTCTCCCCGACTCGCCATCCACGATCTTTACATGTCTTTTGTGTAAAAAAGTTCACCGAAGATTTCAGTTTGGCAACTTCGAAAGAAGTTTGCCGGTAACGAATGCTTCTTTTTTCTTATTCGCCGTTCGAGAGAACGACGTTTCCATATTTGTACGATACAAACCCTTTTTTTTCTCACGTCGAAACTCGACGTTCACGGCAAGATCGCGGAGGAATCGATATGAGAGGTGGTTAGAGGGTGATGTGGGGTCTATATGAGATAGACGCGGTAGGGGGAGTAAAGAGGGTGGTTTTTGAGGGAGATGTTTCGTTCGTAGTACGCTTTTCCCCACTCTTAAATCCCCCAGGATAATCCCTCCGCGTCTCTGTTCGTCGCTTCCGCCCCCAAACCACGCTCGCGCCAAGTTCCCTCTCTAAAAACCTCCATAGAAAGCAGCGGCCCCATACCACCGGCGTAAATGCTGCCGAGTCTACGGGGGTCGCCGGGACGTGGCGTGGGCAGTGACGCGTGTGCACGCAGGAAAACTCTTCTTATTTATATGCTCGCTGCTACGGCGAATCGATATTTCGCGCGAGTTACTTTCGGGCTAACAAAAATTCCTCAAAAGCCACTTCTTCATTCATACGCGAATTCTCCTCCAATTTTTCACAAGATGTACGTTGTAAATTGCAAAAATCTCCTTCGCTTTATCGAATATTTCGAATGGGCGAGGTGAACAAAAATTTACATCAGCGAAGAGTTTCATTGTGCGATGAAAGACGTTGAGTTCTCGCAGACGGCACGAAGATGCGAATGTGAGGGCTGGCCGAGAACAGGTTGGGAAGGGGCGAAAGCGTAAGGGGTAGTTTCGTTCGTATCAGCATAATGTAGATACGTATTCCTCGTCTTTTTCGAGCTCAGGTTTGAGGGTCTAGATTGAAATGGAACTAGCGTAGAAGGAGCAGACAGCCCCACGGGTTTTCCGAAGAAAGATTAAAACGAACGAGAAAATCGAAAGAAAGTTCGTGAATCTCGAATTTCCTCGAACTGATTCAGAACCGATTCCGGAGGCCCTCGAGCGCTTCCATAGAAGCGCTGTCCTTATTACGCTCCTAAATCTCCCGATTGGAAGAGTTACTTCAAATAGGAGGATCAGTTTTCTCCATCACAAATCTCTACGAAACACGACCATTGTTCGACACGGAATTCATGGAATATTGCAAACTTTCGCATTTATGATACTTCAAAAATTAAAATCATACTGCTATCTTCGATTTCGATTGATAAGATCTAATGAATTAATGAATTGATACCTGATTATGTCTAATTACGTTTAATCAGGTCTTGAATCATGATTGCCTGGTCCGTTTCCTTCCAATTGCAATATCGCAAAATAATTGCGATACAGAATTGAGTATCTTTTTCTTCATCGCGGGAGAAAGGTGGCCCAGTGACCTCAGGGTAGTAACGGCTATCACGTTTCTTCGTCGTAAGACGAACGGGTGGCAGCGCGAAATAGAATTAATTATGAGTATGTCTCAACAGGTGGGTGAAAGCGTCTTTAACTCTCGCCACTTCGACCGTTTATCCTCTCCCTCCACCGGCACTCCAAGCTTCTTCGTGTTCCAGACGGTCCTCAAGTAATTTACTAAGAAAATAAATAGAGGGCGACTCCCAGGAAAAATGGAAGGTTAAACGAGCGCGTCGGCGCCCGATCTCGCAGTACCTTAATTGAGAGAACGAACGAACGAGCCGGAGAAAAAAGGCGAAAAAAAGAAAGGAGATAAGCGACTTTTTGCAGGTTTAATTTCGCAATTACGCGAATCGCGTTCGGCGGTGTTAGATAATGATCGTACATGCATTTTTCAATCCCGCGTGAGAAAACGATCTTGGAGGTACTTGAAAGTTCACCTATGTGACAATTGATTAATCGACTTTTAAGTTATGTTTATATCGGCTCCATTGTAGCAGCTGCCATCGGATGTACCGCAGGCAGAAATTCAAAGCGGCGGTATCATTCGCGTGACAATGCGCTTCAAAGTGATTTATAAACATCGCTTGATTACGCAAACACTATTATGTTGGGTTATTTATTGAAGGACCTTTTTTCCCGATGAAAAATATTGATAATTTTTTACCGTTTCGCACGCTTTATCGTGGCCTTTGCAGTCTTGAAACTTCCCGACTGAAGGAAAGAGAAAGGAGAAGGTCTGACGAGGCGTCAAAGTTTTTACTTCGACGCATGCATATATGCAGATTTATGCGCTCTTTCTTGAAGAGCGCGCTCGCTCAAAAGGGTTCGATCGAAAGGGAGAGACAGAGAGGTTCGCTGAGTTTTTTAATGCGTCTGGTTCACACGTTAGACCCGTCTTATTCTACGCAAGTGGAGCCTGTACAGGTGCTGTTCCGTAAAAAGGAAAAGATAACCAAGTTGCTGCTTTTTTAGAATCTTCGGAAAACCTATAATGTTCTTTGGAACAAAGGCCTGATTTATAGAGAAAGATTAACGGAAATCGAGATATATATTCAAGAAACTCAATCGTTTTTTTATAAACTATAAAAAAACTGAATTTGTATGTCCATAAATATGATTCAGATAAATATTTTAACCATTCGCGTTAAGTTGAAACATCAATTTGGAAAGTTGAATTCATTTTTTATTCAATATTTAATAGAAAATCATATTGTCTATCTAAATTTCATTTTTATTAGTAATATTCATAATGAATCGATAAACATCGATTTTACTTGTCCAATATTGCTCAGACTTTTATTATTGATTACTCAACTTTGTCTGTCGTGACAGGTACCTCGGGCTAAAATATGTTTTTGACGCGTCCAGCAATGTTGATTATGATAATTTATGTTCGACGTTTTTAATGCGTGGAAACGCAACGATCCTTTTTCGTTTTATTTACGCTTCGAGTTGAATGAATGACCGCTTTTTTCAGGAAACCTTTAGTTTATTGAATGAAATAGAATATTGAACAATTTTATTCCGAAAAAATATTCATTAAATGTGATTGTTAATCAGCGGATCAAGGTGCAATTATAATTATTTTATCACATTTTTTTCAACTCTTAGTTTGACTGAATTCCCCTCAACCAAATGTGAAGTAAAAAACACGACAATGAAGCGCAATCATGCACATTTTATACTGTCGAGTTCATTCCTACAAATTTTCATTTTTTCAATATGAAAAAAATTGAGAAACGTATTTAGAAACTACATAAACCAGTGTAAATAAATAAGATAATTCTATTGGATAGAAAGATAAAATGCCTTGATGAAATTGAAATTTTATTTCAGCCAAATTACATTTTGGCATTTTATCAAGATTATATTTGGGCATCGATCAGTCACAGCGCCGAAGTGTCGTCGGCAGATGTCTTATCGTTCCGCCTGTCGGTCTCAGACATCCTGGTCCACGTTAAAGTTTCTTTTTTGCTCTTGCACTTATATATTCTTCGTCATTAAGTCGCGGGACGAAGAAAGCCCAGTTTTCTTCTACGAAAATAGCCTGTAGAAGATGGCTCGTCATGTCGCCATTCACCGACGAACCTTAATTTATAGCGTTCCTGATGATTAGAAAAACACTCTCTTTTTTTTGGGAAAATGCGATTCGCCGCGATATTCTTTCCCTTCCTTGCGACGGAAGAAGATTGAAGCTTACGCGAACCGCTTCCAACACACACCTATGCGAGGTCGTACACTCCGACTGAATACAATATGTGTGAGTCAAGAATACACGCTATTGATCGCGAGGGGATAGAAGAAGATCCCGGAGGAATGAAAAATTCTCGAAATCTTGTTGCAACGTTTGACAAACTTCGGAATCAACCGGAGCTTCATTTTTTTCAACAATTGCACCTCAATTTTGTTCCAAAATAGAATAAATTTCTTCACGAAGAAAAAGAAATTTTATTCCTTGAACAAAATCACTTTATTTTTCTGGTACGTCATACTAATTTTCTGATATTAAAAAAAACGTAAAGAATTCGAGTGATTCCGTTGATATTTCGTAATCAACGAAAGAGTAGAAAATGTCTTTTAACCTCATGATTTGTTCTCTCAATTTCCATGTAATTTTGCCGGGGTAGTACGTAACGTGATTAAATTCGTTAAAAAATGCTTAGATGTCGAATTGTCAATTACCGAAGATAATGTCGAAGGAATCGCGACACGCTAATGAAGTTAAGACCTCGTTTGCCTATAGTGTCTTTCAGTGAGAAAACAGGGGATGCTTTGAAATATACGTTAGGCAGAATAAAGTTGTGGTGGTGCCGATGGTGACTGGTGCGTCTGCAAATTCGCAGAGGAACACATGCCCGAGAAGAGGCCAGGCGTCGCGACGCCTCGGATCGATGCGCGTCGGCCTCGGGAGTGCGCGCTCAACTCAGTTTCAACATGGATGCGGATTTACGAAGCTCAAGCGGAGGAATGGGAAGAGAAAAACGTCAAGTATGCTGAAATACAAGACGCACATTGTCACGGGCTGAAACTTTTAATATTTAACCTCTTGTGAAAGCTTTCGTACCCGTGAAACATTTTTTTCTTCCAGCCAAATATTTTTAATTAATCGCGTCGCAATGTTGGCAAAAAATGTTTCTCTTTTTTCGAGTAAACCGCTTAATGACAGGACAAAGAGTGGCATTAATTTAATAAAGACGATGAGGACTTATCGCGGCAATTCGTAAGGATTATCGGCAGCGTGTTTTAAGCACTTATCCTAGCTCGCTTAAGATCGAGGATGGCGAAAAACGAGGCAAAAGAAGGAAGAAGGGTCGTTCTAATGTTCAAGTATTCATCAACGTCAACCGACGCATATTTTCAAGGATTATGGAATTTTGTATTAGACGCTTAAACATTCATCATCGGACTTGCAATAACATTAACTCCTTCGTTTCTCCATAATCCCATGTAGAATTACAACATTTTGCTCTCCTTTTAAATAGTCCGGCCGTCAAATGCATGCGTCTTTTTTGCAAATTAATATTTTTTCAAAGCACCGCGGTACATTTGTTGCGAATTGTTCACTGAACAATAAAAATGGCCGGACATGCAAATTAGCCGGTAAAAACTTGAAAAATGTTGGTATTTTTTTTCGAGAGGAATATTCTGCTGGCATACTTATTAAATGCAATTAATTATGTCGCGTTATAAATATGTTTTCCAATTCATTCTTAAATTTGGCGGCCGGACTACTTTAACAAGGATCGAACCGCTGACGAAACTCGTTTGATTTAATTTATACGCGCGTCCGCATACACAAACACGCCGATTCTTACGGGGTAGGTACGCCAGAAGTCCCTTTTGTGTATTTATTAATGCGTCGGGCCACTTCATTTTCACCGTGCGCGTTTTACACGCACGCACACCGGGAAAAAACGCGGACTACCTGCCGATCCCGCGTGGCAGCGATTCGTTCCTGTCTATGCAAATTGCGCGACGCGAAAGAGAATACGTTGGAGAGAGAAAGGAGCGGAACCTTTCAGTAGACATCTGCCCAACGGGACGAACAATCGTCGGAAAAATAATAACTGTTTTTACAGGCATGCATTAACGTGTCATAACCGACGAGGCTAAATGAAACTCGAGCGTCGGGAAGCTACGAGACAATCGCGCACTCAAACACGCCGCTTTTCGGTGACGTGTGACTAGTGCGCTTGCGACGTACCTGCGGCGGTAATTATTGAAGAGGCAACATGACCCCACGGGAAAAAAAAACGTGACTGCGATAAATCCTAAATGAAGCACGAACGACCTTTTTCCCTTTTACGGCGTTATAGAGTCATTGTGATTTGCTGCCTTTCGCGTAATAAGAGGGATTCGTGGCTGCAATTAGCCGCGTAATGGGAAGCGGCTCATGGAAACATTGCCTTTGTTTTATGTTCTTTCGAATCACGAACAATGTTTCCGATGGATGGAAAAAGATGATTTTTTGGTATTGAAAAGTTGTTAAATTGAATTGGGTTCTCGAAATTATTTGTTGGTTTGAAGAGGAAATTGACGACTCCACTTTTTATTTCGAGGGAAAATTTTATTTCGAGGAATTTTTTTTCGAAATGCATGTGAGACTGAATTTTTCGAAATCGGTTTGAATGAGATTTGAATACGCGATTGTTATTTAAAGTATTGTTCTTGAGTTACTCGTTTACCATGGAAGGCAACGTAGAAATCGCTTACCCTCGAATTTTAGAAGGGTCTTTCGTGAGTTGCGCCATCAGTTTAGAAAGCGCCCAAACTTCTGGACGCGAACGCGATCGATATTTTTTACAATCGTGAAAGTTCTTCTTTCACTGTGAGTTAATAATGAAGATCGCTGTTCTACCGAGATTTAAATGAAGAATTTATTAATGAATTAGTTGTTTTTTTCTCTGGATTTTGTCTAAAATCGCTTTGATGAAAACAAAGTTTGTTGTAAAAGAGCATGTTTAACTATTTATTTTTTCTAGAACTTTTAAAAATTGTAACTGAAACTCCACAACTTCTTAATTTTTAACTGTTTAAAATTTGTAGAACACATTTTATATCGGAAAAATGGATTATTTGTCATTGTGAATTGGAATTGAAATAACCATGGAACAATTTTTTCGGGACAACAAATCTTGGAGTTTGCAATATTTGATCGATTTTTTTCCAGCACGACTATTTTTTTTCAAGAAATTATATCTTTTGTATCAAATCGAGAGAACTTTTTCAAATACTGTAACAATTTTCAGCACTAAATTATAATTTTGAGAATTTCGAATTTAAATTAAAAGAATTTCTGAGTAAAAGCCATTAAAAATGTAGCAAATAATTTTATTTTGAAAAAAACCGACGTAAAAAACACTTACAACGCTGATTTTTTGCAGCAGCTCTGAGCGGATAATTTCTACGAAATTTCCACTTGAGGTAAAGCGAATCCACTTGCATGACGCAGATTTTCATTTCGATTTTCAGCCAAACCGATTTCGACTTGTACAAAGCAGAATTGTTCAGGAAAAAAACCGAAATTCGTGCAGCGAACTGTCGCGTCTGACTATTACGGATTTTTCTACTTAAATTTTACGAGCATTCCGTGCTCAACACAGGAATAATTTTGAAACCCAAATTTGAAATTATGTGAAATATTATAGTGTTTTTTCGTTAAAATTAATCGTTATAAAATATTTTACGGAAGAATTGAATTACAAGCAGCGGCAATATTCATCTCTGACTCGTTGAGCTCCTTAACAAATCATCGAAAAGAGAGAAAAGTGG
>JABFQM010002951.1:0-13231 GCA_022816865.1 Zelostemma sp. ZL-2020
CAAGAATTTCGTGGGTTTTCGTATTACTTTGAGGTAACTTTTATTAGTAAAAATGAACGAATGTTATTGCTAATTTTTTATTGAATGTTGTAACTCGGTTTACAGACCTTGAAAAGGGGCCAAATTTGTGCCCGAAACGTTGATATATAATAAATTTAAATCGAAAAACTCGACAAAACAAATATTGTGTTAAAATTGACGATTGAGGAACCAATCCTAATAATGAACTGAAGAAAATTTCATTAATAATTTTCGCTCAGTAATTTTGTTTCTGGGTAAATAAGAAATCATTTTAGAAGATATCATTATAATATTGTTGAAAAGATAAGGTAGATGTCCCAGTAATGGACCGGGCCGTGAAAGAAATACAAACAACGTGATTATTATTAACTTTTTCTACAGAATAAAAAACTCTCGTTTCAGACAACACTCGTAGTTGAAAATAATTTCCAATTTTAATCGTAATAAGGTTTTTCCAGCCATGTCCATTACTGGGACATTCGTGCTTCCGACTACTTAATTGCACGTAATTAAAAAACTAATTACAACTGTACAAAAACAAAAAATGCAACTTATTCTTAAGAGAATTCTACATTGTTTACGGAAAGAACAGAATCTAGAAACACTGTTAGAAATAATCGTAAATTTACCATACCACGATGTCGCTTTTTTCCCATATTTCTAATATTCCCATCCGAGCATCGAAATTTTTCCATCATTCACTCGAACTTTTTACACACAGCGATGGAAATCGACTATCGGTATGGGAAAAGTCCAAATCTTTCATAAAATGGCGTGGCTTTTATCACACACCATACAAATGTCCATCATTTTCGCACACCTCAATAATTTCCAGCTGAGCATTGGAATTTGTCCATGATTCACTCGAACTTTTTACACACATTAATGAAAATCCATTAACGGTATGGGAAAAATTCCGATTTTTCATAGAATGGAGTGGCTTTTTTCGCACACCTTCAAAATTTTCATCCAAGCATCGTAATTTTGAGCATCGTACGTTGAAATAATTTGTTCCGTTGAACACTGAAGTGGAAGTTTTACATTAAAAAACAGAAACACCCCGAACTCTCAAAAGATTGGAATAGGAATTTTTATTATTAATATCGCATCATATTATCAAACAACATCAATTTTATAGGCTCCTTGAGAATGGTTGCAAAACAGCAACCGAAACGTTGGAGTAAATAAAATAATTCAAAGAATCGACTGATATTGTCGTTTTCGTAACACTCTTAAAATTGGAATAGACTTCTCGAAGATCTGAGACTTTCATTAATATTTTGTCAAAGGCCACGTCAAACTTTGATGAAGGTAGTGACAAAAACGCGGACGTCGATTTTCATTTAAAAGACACGTAAAATTAGAAATCGGCTTTCGGTAGAAAAAAAGAAGTCAATCATTTGGAAAGTCCATTGTATTTTATGGACAACAGACTTAAAATATCAAATTAATAAACAATGAGTTCAATATAAAATAGAAAGTTATTCTTAACTTTCAAAAAAAAAAAAATCGCATCGTCAGGTTTATAACCCCAACCCGAGAAATTTGGTTTCCTCGACAATAATGATAACCATCGTTATCATCGAAATCATTGCAGATCCACGTCGACAAATTTTTCCGATCTTCTCTGGACGATTGATTTACGCGTTTATTTATAATCGCAATCAATCGGAATTCCACGCAGTCGCGTCGAGATATGGTAGTGAAATGTAGCTCATGAATTATTTTGAACGTTCACTCGAAAGGTCATTACACGTAGCGTATGTTATGAATGTCCATTGAAACCGTTTCCTCAGAAACACCCGACGTTCGATCTTAACGTACTCCAGTTACGCTAAAAATGTACCAAATGTATCCCTCTTTTTCAACACATCGCATACGTTTGCATAATTTATTCTCTCGAAGCGTTTGTACCGAGTATAGCGATTTTCGATGCCATTGAAGTCATTCTTCGTAAAGTGGAACGCCCTTTAACCCAGAAAACTATAAGGTCCTTGAAACCGATTTAGAAACTATTAAAAAGCTATTCGAGTAACTTCTGCAATAAAAAGTGTTTCAATTCCTCAATGAAATTTGGGTACTGCAATTATTCACATCGCAATTTTTCTTAGTTCCATACATCGTGTATGTCTCTTCCTATCAATAAATAATTCTTAGCTGAGTCACAGCGGCAGTTCACGTTTACCTGCAAAAGCCAACTTTTCATCTCGGAAAAATGATGTCAACAACGGCATTGATTGAAATTCCGCGCTTTCGAATAAAAAACTGCTCAATCATTCCATTAATCATCTTTGAACGGAAAACAGTTGTATCGAAAAAGTACGTTCGATGTATCATTTCTATCTCGGCGATATTTTTCTAGCGGGACGTTATAACATAACAAACCGAACGTGAAAAACGTTCGTCAAAGAAAATGAGTTCTACAGCCCGAGTGATGTATAGATTTAACCCAGAAAAGAATGCTCGGTGGTTTACACAAGTGTTACAAATCGAAGTTAATGAACGGTTGGGGAGTGATAAAGTTGTGCTGAGACGTAATTTTTTCGTGCACAGAACGTGCACAGAAGTACCGAGTAATTTCGCGATTATCGCTTAATCTCGAAGCGTACGAGGAGCTGAAATAAATACTCTGTGATATCTTATCCTTAAAGCCATTACGCACAATTATGCGATGTTTATACCCGCTCGATAGTAAATTTTTTTTTAAATACATTAAATGTTTAACAAGTCGAATTTTTTACTTAACTGAATGTTCAAAATGTCGTTGTTTTCAACAGATTGTGCTTGTTCAGCTCTCAACCATTTTTCCATTTTACTATTTCGTGTCTATTTTAAGAAGCGTGTTAATTTACTTCAAAATCTCTCGCACCAACTCGAGCGCCCTTCGGTGTACAGGGCGCCCCCGTTTTTTATGACTTCTCGTCTCAAATTGTATCGAGACACATTCGGCATTAACATTTCGGCCACGCAAGGGCTAACATTGAATCTGTACAATACTTGAATATCAGAAGAAATTACAAACCTATTTTAAAATTATCCAACGAGGATTTAATATACAGTCCATTTTTCTTGCCGAAAAATGGGCTTTTGGGGGGTTGAAAATTGCAATTCCGTCAAAAGACATCATTTTCCGCCGTTTTTGACTTCAAGCTCGCAAAGTTTTCAACGCCTCTCGCTCATTACACGATTTCCTTTGGTTTTAACTCGAGACGAAAGCGAGTAACTTCGTTCCTCGGAGATAAAAACAAAAATAAAGCAACTATCTCAATCCTCTGAACTCATGTTTCATAAATATCTCGTTTACGTAACACTTTTAACGTCTCAGCAGCGAGAAAAAGTGAATCATTCATCTCGGAAAAAACGTGTTTCGATATAATTAAGTGAACGAAAGCTTAATCAACTTTTTACCGAAGAGTCGACTCGTGAATAACAAATTTGATTCATCCGAAACAAAAGATTGTTTATTTCCTTTTCCGCGCGCGCGAAATGTACAGAGCATCATTGACCGAACGGAAGTTGCACATGTAATGGTCAGATTTAACATTGAGATACGCAGAGATAAAAATATCACCCTCGTCCGTATGAGACTCTTTTTCAACTCTACATCCTCGAGTGCTCCGCAGAGTGCCGCTCTTGACTCCGAATTGCACTCTCGAAGAAGTAGAAAGCAATTTGAAAACAAAACCGGCAGTTGTGCAGCGATGCCCTTCACATTACGTGGACCACTTGAAATTCATGGGTGGGCTTATTCGCGAAGAAGGATTCTTTCATGTAATTTATGCAGTCGATGCAGCAGCAGTAAAGTACCACTGGTTCCGTCTCGGGATCCTGCGAAAAAATTCGGCTTTTCTCAAATTTCTCATTTCGTTTCTTCATCTGAGTTTGAGCTTTTGTCGTCGATTATTTTTTGTCGTTCGAATCATTGATATTTCGAAAAGAATTCCCGCTTATTTGCAACTGGTAATATATCGACGCCAGAAAGTTTGCATAGATGGCAGAGGAATGAAGATTTCTCGATTTGCAGGGTGTTCTAATTTCGGGATTTTTTAACTAAATCGTTTGTTTTTGTTGGAGTAGTTGAATAGTTATTAATATCGTTGATTCCTTACGCGCGATTTACAAATTCGAGATGATTATTGCGGTTTTTTAATTATCGATGACATCGATTTCGATCACGCGAAATTGGGGAGGGGGAAACTTAATACGAACGGTTTTTATCAAATTTTCCATTTTCGTGATTTTTCGGAGGTTTATTTTGGGTTACTCGCGTTGACTTTGATTGTAATAATATTTGGAGGGGGGGAAAACGTTTCATGGGCTTGAATACGTTCCGAGAACGCTTAATTAATCCATTACAGGTTGTGCAACGATGAATAATGTCGCATTGAAAAAACGCAAATAAAATTGTACAATTTACGTTCCACGTATACATTCTAAGCTGCGAATTTTGCAACGGAAAGATAGTTTTTCGTACTTCGCTGAAGTTTTTGTCGCGACTCGGCAACTGCTCAAATGTCGCCTTGGATAATGATTCGTCGAGTCCAATGCTTGCATTGCTTTCCTCGATCACGGTTTCCGTATTTTTCTCGCCGCCCGTTTCACAATTCGAACCACATTCCGATCCGTGTTTGATCCTCTGCAAAAAGGAACTTTTTTGGACACATTTATCGGCATTGTTCGTTGCATAACATGACTCTCAGCACATTTTCGCGATAAAAAAGCCGTTGGACCCCAAGGACAAGCCCACATCGCGCGTTTTCAATCACGCTGATAACGAGTATCGAACCGCAGTACGATTGTCCCTAATTACCCTGGTTCTCGATAAAGCCAACTTCCATCGCTTAATTTGCCCCAGGATTTCGCGCGCGTGATCACGAATAGGAATTAATTTGTTTTCCAGCCCTGTTATCTCGCGCCCAACAATGCCAATGAACTTATCGGACATTTGCAAGCCGTGAATTGTATTTAGACTACGTTTCGCGTAACGTTTCTCGATTAAAACGCGACATTTCGATATTAAAATGAGCACAAGTCCACTTACCCAGCGCCAAGAGTCGTAGAGAATCCAGGCTTGGACGAGGTAGAGATTCATGCCGAATATCGAGAGAATGCAAAGGATGAAGTTATGAATAAATATCGGATGTTCGAGGAGATCTTTGTCCGACACCTCGTTAAGATTAATGTGCTTTTCGGCTTGTCGCATGGCGAATATGCCGGAGATTAACATTAGCGAAGCGCCAAGGATGCATCCCTTCGCCGCCTTTGAAATTTTTCACTCGATTAGCGGTTTCCGCTCTCTCGGCCGCGTTTCCGTTTTTCGTGCGGATTTTAAATTAGCGCGGGGTCAATGCTGAGAAAACGAAACTTCTTCAAATCGTAACATCGAAATCAGTTCGTGAGGTGTACACATAATTTTGGGTAACGGATTCTGATTACTTTATTAAGGGGTTACGCACAGTTGTAGTGGGCCATGTTCATGAATTTTTTTTTATACCTAAAATGCGTATTTGGATACAAAACGAAATTTCGTTTGATAGTACAAGTATCGAACTACACATTTTAAATTTTTTGTTAAAATAGATTGAGATACGGCGAATCTCCGGAATTTTTTTTGGTTTTCGGCGAGACTTTTTTATCTGAAAAATACGATTGAAAGGATTCTGTTAGTGGACTTCAATATCTGCTGAATGAACGAAGGATTTTTTTTTCCGATAAAAACTTTTGATTTTATGAAGAAAAAACCAGAATTTTGAGAAGCAAAATTTTTTTTTTCTCCCATTTTCGTAAAAATTGGAATTTCAAAAAATCTTCCGTTCATTCAGCAGATGTTGATGTTTTCTAACAGAATCCTTTTAGATAAGAGGATCTCAAGTTATCGCGTGCACCGAAAAAAAAAAATTTCGGAGATTTGCTGTATTTTGCCCTTTTTAAAACTTTTTTAACAAAAAAATTAAAATGTGTAGATTGATACTTGTACTATTAAATAACATTTCGTTTTGTATTAAAATATGAATTTTGAGTAAAAAAAAATTCACTACACCTGTACGTAACCCCTTAATGATAGTTTGGATGAAATAAAAAATTACATCGAGGAATTGATGGAAAAAAAAAAATGTACCAAAACATTGAGTTATTCAATATTTGTCTGTTAATTCGTTCCTTTTTTACTTTTAAATTGATTTGCACTATCTCGTATTTATATTTATCTCAATTTTCAACCGTAATTCATCATCCAAATGAAGAAGCGTTTTTTCCAGCGTAAACTCTTATCTATTGCAAATAAACTCCGAAAAAGATCTCGTTTGTCATCTTTGCAGCGTGAAATAAAATTCGGGAAGCTTACGAAGGCTGGATGTCGTCGCAAAAATTTGGTAAACAGCCAAAGGATGCCGAGGATCAGGCTAATGCCCATGCAAACAGGATAAAGGTAAGAAACGGGATTCCTTTCTTGTGGTAAGGGCGGGTAGTTTGGATCTTTGGCACTCCTGGATTTATGTATGGCGTGATGCAAATGGTGAAAAACTTCGTCCGACGTCGCCGTCAGCTAAAAAAAATCGCACCGTCTCGCACGTTTTTTCCTTATCTCAAAAAAGCGCTCGTCGTACACGAAAAGAGATTCTTTTTCGTGATCTCGCAGAAACGAGAGACGATAACGACGAGCGATGACCCAATTTTCGTCATCCCGAGATGATTCAGATGCGATAATCAGACAACGCGCGGTGTAAAATTTCCTGACGCAATCTCGAACAAAGTCCTGACCTGACACACATCGGGACACGCGTGCCGAACTTCGTCAGGAAATCGCGAGTCTCTTCGCGGCGTTTCGATTTTCTTCGACCCAGATCTCTTTTTCCGCGCAAGCGAAAATTCTCGTCACGTATGAACCCGGCGTCCCGATTTCGCGATCGATTCGCGGGGATCGAGCCCCGTAAAAGGACTTTCAAAACTTACGAACTGCGAAATGCTCAGGATCGCGTGCATCGCGTGGGAAAGTTTCTCGTTCCTGCGAAAAGCGCCTTGGTCCCTGTAACGAGCGCTCGCGATTTTCGCCGCTTCCTGCAATTCGATTATGTCCAGTTTCTCCTTTTCCATGATCGACTTCGACCTCGCGGCTTTAACCTTTCAATCGAGCGCTTAAACGTCGCCGGGATTCATTTGTCTTCGAAATAAAAACCGTGGCAAAAGTTCGGGAAGCGTTTTTACCGAATTTACGAGCGAGGAAAAAAAGATTAGATCGAAGCCGCGATAAGGGAGCTCGGTGCGGGTACGGAGTTTCGTTGATTCGGTAAACACTGATAAAATCAACGAAATCTTTCACTGCTCTCGGTATAATTCTATCGTAAAACACGCGTATCAAGACAATCCGACATGGCAAACTGGATTATCGCTGAACTCTCTTAGTTCGCCTTTCTTTCGTTCGCTCGAGCGAGCTTAATTAATTACACTCGACTCGACGTCCCTGCGCTCGCTAGATTTCATCGGTATTCCCACCGTCAGCGTCATCTTGTTTTTAGGGATAACCGAAAAGAAGCGTCGATTCAAAAATGGATACGAGGGAGAAGATTTACTGCTCGAGGGGACACATTTTCCTCTTTCGCTACCGCGAGGGCGTGATAATCACCGCGTTAGCTCCTGACGATGATTCATCCGTACTTTCCTTCGACATTTTTACGAAGAGATCGACGATTTCGGCAGTTTTTGGCCGGGGAAATGTTTTTCTGGGAAAAAAGGGCGGAAAATCAGGCCGTAATTACGCCTCCGAGGCCTTCTCCACCGCGTCGTCCTTGGTTCCGCGGAAAGATCCTTCGATGTTTTGGATTTAAATTGGGATTCGGCTCAAAGAATCAAATGCTGGTTGGGAAACGCTGGTTTTTTATTTGTAAAAGTCGTGGTTTGAACGAAAACACGGTTTGAGTCATTGAAATATTCAAACATTTTTCGAATCTTCGCGTGTCCTAGGTTGAGACAAGCGCTGTTAATTCCAAGTAATCCTTGTGGAAATAATTTACAAATGTTTCCCTTTGTTATTCAGTCGAGTATTTTTAATCGAGTATAAAAAAATGCCAGGAATTCGAAAAGGATTAAGTACGAAAGAAAAACAAACGATAAAAGCCTTACGATTTGTGACTTTTATTTTCAATCCAAAAATGATTAACTTCTTTCCGGAGAAACTTCAACCATAACACAATGTTTCCGTAATTTTCTCAAACTTTTGGGGACTCCCCTACTCGTTTTTTCATCTTCAATTTTCCTTATTTTATTTTGTTAAAAATACAATCAAAGAAGTAAATGAGTGATTGTACAATTCTAAGAATACCATCGAAAGATACGATCTGAATCCGTCACAGTTCCATTTAAAAAAGGAGTCGGAAAGCCCCGAAAAACGTGAATTGCGCGGATGTATTTTCGTTTTCGTAACTGTTTAAGACGCGTAAACATTAATTTACGACGTTTTCGAGACCCACACGTGCAACGGGACACATTCACGTCACGGACGCGGAGAAAATAAGCCGACTCTCGCCGCTTCTCCGACGTGGGTCGGAAAACGCGCAAAAGAATACAACGAAACCGCTGTGAACGCATTAAATTCGAGCCTCGCTCTCCGGGACTCCTCGTACCCTTGGATAATTCTTCTTTCCGGGAGTCGCCGACTTGATTTCTTACCTCTTACAATCGACGTTTTATTTCTTCTCCGTTTCTCTCCTCCCGTGGCCTTTCGAGATCGGGAAAATTTCCCAGTATGTAAATCACCTTTCGAAAGCCCGAAGAGTCGTAAAACGAAAATTGAAAACTATCGTTGCGGGGTTGACTGTAAAATCGTGAAAGAGAAATTTTGAGAGGTGAAAAAGCGAGTTTCGTTCGGCGCGTGGTATATCTGTTAAACTTCCGTTGGTTTTTGTATCTTTGTTGCAGCATTCGTTAACCCAGTTAAGCCATAACGAGCGCATTATGACATTTGCAACACCGAGAATGTCGTACGTGTACGCGTTTGTGCAGATTGTCAGTGAACGCGCCAAACACTGCGCGCTTTGTCGGCGTCTGCGCTGCTTGATAAATTAATACATAGATCACATCAAAGATGCAGCGTCAGCGTTAAACGTCTTCCTAAACATTCTTCGATTCCATGACATCATCACGCGTTTATCACGAGTTGTTACAAAATTGGTTGGAAACGAGGATTCGAATCTTATCTAACGACGCTTTTAGAATTAAAAATTGGTGTCCATCGAATTTAAATTTTTAATAATTTAAAAATCCGTTGGACAATTGCCAAATTAATTACGAGGAAGAAATGAACGCGAGTTCATTATCCTTGTCTTCCTTTTATGAAACATCTTTTATTGTTTCTCGGCGAAATTTCGCAGGAAGAAAAATATGATGCTCGTGCTCGAGAGCAAATTGAAGAATTTACGCCGACCTTGGTAATATCTCAGCGCGAAATCATTTGCAAGAAAAATACTGCACGCCGAAACATATTTCATCGCGTGTTGTAAACTACAAAAATTCGTCTGAAAAAAGGAAGTACTTTTTTCGTTTAAAATTCGAGCTCGATCCGTTCGTCGATTAGCAAAATAAATTCCTCGGGTCGTGAAGAAAACGAAGGGGTTAATCACCGGGCACAAAAGAAGCAGAGTAAGAATGCAAAAATCCGCGTTGCGCATCTTCCGCCATCGGAGGTTCCGTAAATAAAAGCGGCGATTCCGCGAGGCGCGCGTTTGTTTTAATTGGCTTGCCAGGACACGCGCTGCTTTTTCCCGAGCCGAACTAACTTTATAAATAAACCAACTTCCTACCGAGTTCGTAATGAATGAAACCCCGCGTTCCGTTCCCCATAGAATTTCCAGCTCCGAATAGCGACAAAAAGCGCGATCCCTTCTTTCTCCTTCGAGCATTTTTCCCCGCTTTTCATCGCGTTTTCGTCCTTTCGTTTATTCAGAGGCAAAATGTTCGTGCGCTTTCTGGGCTGGGGAAGAAAATTGATAAGGAACAGTCACGGTTTCGTGGCGCACGAAGTAACTGCAGCGAGTCGAGTGAGCCCGCGGGGTCATCCGCGGTGCAGGAAACAGGAAATCCTGAGGAGTAAACCAACCAGAAACGGCGTACGAACACACAGAGACTCCAGTGTTTGAGCATTCTCCGAGGCAGCCCCCGGAGACGCCTCGAGTTAGCTTTCGCTTTTTGCAGCTGGGATTTCGCCGAGCGATCTTCTCGCTTCGCTCTAATTTTGCCCGGATGAATATTCATCCCTGTCATCGCTCGATTTTCCCGTCCTTTTTCAACTCCCCCGGAAAAATCAATGCGAATTCTCCCCGGGGAAACGGAGAAACGCGAGATTTTCAGGGGCGAATTTTATTAATTTCCGAGGCTCGAGACAATTTTGGACATGGATTTTCCAAAAAAAAGGAAGCAAAGCGTTTCGATAAGGCGAAATTGCAAGAAGAAAATTTGTCGGCGATATCGCGATCTAATGAACGGGGGTCCGATTTACGGCCGCTCGTAAAACCGATCGCGTCGGCAACTTTTCCCGCTCAATGCAACCAGTTTTGCCGTCTCGAGTTTTGAATCTCGTATTTACGGCGTTTCCTTGATTACAAAAAATTATATCGCTCCCGGGAAACATTAGGAATTAAGACTCCGACGATTTTTCTCTTTCGAATATTTCCCTAACGAATTTAAGGTGATGTAAAGCTTTGACATCGCTTCCATTACCGTCATTAACTCGCTTAATTCACGAGTGCGGGGTGCTTTTTGCGCCCCCTTTTCTCCCCCGATTTTTTATCCGTGCTTAATAAAATCAACGTTTTCTCGAATTTGTTGTTGGTTTGTTCGTGGAGCAGTCGTAATTATCAGAGAGTAATTAAACGGCTTTCAATATGCATCGCAGCGACGTCGTTAATTTCGCGTAGTTTCCCGTGTAATTGTCCATTCCACTTTGCATCCTTTCGTACTTGGGCGAAATGATTTATGGAGAGGGACGAAAGCGCATCATCGCGATGTCGAAAATGTATAACGGGGCTTCAATTAATAATTCGGTACCAATTTTCCGGGGCTTGGAAACGAGCTACGATTTCTCGTCACGGATAAAATTCCGTGGAGATAAAAGCAGATTGCGCGCATCGCGAAATGGAGCGCAATTTAGAAATTGGCTCAAAATTGAATTTCGATCCCGCGATATCGCGTGTCTCGGTCAGTCTTCGAGCTATCGCATGTTCCCGCACGGTAATTTTTTCATGAAATAGACGACAATGGAGAAGCTATTTACTTCAAATTGCTCTTCGCTCTTTCAATGGAAAATTAATATGTTATTACCGAAGCGCGGAATAAATTGTTGCTTCGCGGAATAAATTGTTCGCACTACTCTCTCTTTTTTTCATTTAATTTACTCTGAATTTACAAAACTCGTTAGAAATAATTCTCGTAATTTTGCGCGGCCTTTTTTTATCAACAAATGCACTTTTAATAAAAATTTCGGGGATCGCAAAGTCGCAGGCACGTTCATAATTTTTTGAGAGCAGTTTTTGTAGTTTCCATTGTATAAATAACTTTGGAATAAAAAGCGAGAAAAGAATTGGTAAAAAAGAGCGTTGCAAAGCCGTAGCATCATTTTGCAATAACGATCAATGATAAAGCGTCTTTCCTTGAAACGGTGCCAAGGAGCGAGACGCGCATATTATAATGACCGCGTCCTTCCCCTGGAAAATCTAAAATTACGCCCGTCGATTCGAGGAAAACGGACGAGCATCGTGGTCCACTCGATCGCGAGTGGCTCGGGTCGTGGGGGAGGGGGGGGGGCGAACTAATCTCCCGGCTTCATCTGCGAATCTCGCATAAAATTGACAGCGCCTCTGGCACATGCGCCGTGCTCTAGGATCTACAAATTTAATAGAATAATAGATAGATCACTTAACCGCGAGATGCGGAGGGTCAGCGCTCGCTAAATAAATCTTCGGTGCGTTTCGAGAGGAGAAACTTCGTGATTAACCCTCCCAAGGGGATGGAAAAGTTCATGCGTCGAAGTAGAGAATTTTCGAGTCACTTTCTTTTTATAAACGGTATTTTTTAATTTTTTATCACACGAATGATACGAAAGCTTCGCGAAAAATGATGAAGTTTTAGCAGTTTCGAGCGATTATTTTTTAAAAATGAGGAAGAGGCGAAAAGTCTGACTGAAAATGGAAGATAATGACCAGTTGGTATCGCTGATTCATGCGTCGGAGAAATCGTGCTTGAATCGGCATTTTTACGGTATCTCCCTCCAGCTTTAGCGCACATGCATACTTTGCTCTCGCGGGCGAAAGAGTTTATCGCTGGCTATAGAAAATATGGTAACCCAGTGACACACAGGGAAACATATCTACGCGAAGCAGGCGGTGTTACGTTCCGATGAGTTTCACAGTCATGCGATTCCATTGAATGGAGATTCCGTATCAAATCCGCGCGGTTGCGAATGCAACATTGTTTCGATCGTTCACTGCCCCAAAAAATCCAATTCCCGGCGAAATATAACATCGTTTTTCGCGTTTTCCCCAAATTTCAGGTCCCTCAATTCGGACACTTCAAAAACCGCGATGAAAAAAACATTCCGAGATTTATACCACTGTTGATTCTCGCCTTTCTCCATCTGTTATTTGCTAATACGCAAAAAAGCTTGGGTAATAACTCATAAATTTCATTGGGATATCACGGATCCTCTACGAAATATCAGGAATAAAATTACTCTGCCGCTTGATATTCTTTGGGAATCTTGATGGATTATAATTTATGTAAATTTGTTAATGTTATGGGGTGTCTTTGGTGGGCTACGGCCGAAGAAACTCTTAACTTTTTCATCGTTTCCGAGTAGCTTGCAACATCGACGCCGATCTTTGATGTTTACGAGTATATCGCGAAGCGAACAATATCGCAATGAAATCGTTTTTACCGAGAGAGCAGCTACCGCGAATAATGAGAATGCAAATGAAATGATTAATTGGCAGTTCGTTTTATCGCGGTCACAATTAATTCTTTTTAAGGTGGATCGATACTTTAATGCAAGGGTGAATTAGAAAAAATATTTACAACGCAACGTCATTAATTACATTCAATATGCCAGTATAATTTATTTAACAACATCTTCTTCTTCACGAAAAAAAAATAAGCCACTGAAAAAATTGTGCAAAAATGCTCGTAACGAACAATTGCAAATTTTAACCGTTTTTTAAAAGAAAAA
>JABFQM010002952.1:0-13229 GCA_022816865.1 Zelostemma sp. ZL-2020
GTAGTAACGGGCCGTGTGCACCTAATTAAATGTAATATAATCGATGTGTAGCTGCGTAACTATTTTATCACTATTTTATCAATTTTAGGAATGTTTAACTTATTTATAGAACATTAACGAAAAAGGTGTTTACGCATTTTACAAACGTTTCTTTAGAAACGTAAGACATACAACAAAGTAATTATCAGAATTTTGGAGGGGGTGATTCTCTACAACTTTTGTTTAAACATTTTTTCGATAGGGTACATAGGTTTTGAGATACAGCGGCGAAAAGTAGAGAAAAATTGGGAAAACAATTTTTGTTTTGTTTTCAACGAATTTCTGTATTGTATAATACGTGCTGAAAAATCGATGTATTATTTTGTTTCTCCGAAAATATTTAAAACAATTATCTTTCTTTTCATTTTCTTCCAACTTACGCCGCTATATCTAGGAACATATGGATCCTATGAAAAAAAGTTTCGGACAAAAGTTGTAGAGATTTATCTTCTCTGCAATATTAATATAATGTGTTATATCTGTGAAAGTGACCGGGACCGAGATATAGAACGAAAACCTTATTTGGACGTATTTTTGTCACGTCACGCCGCTGTATCTCGAAACCTGTGAACACTACGAAAAAATGTTTACTACAAAACTTGTAGGAAATCATTCTCTCTACAATGTTGATGATACCTGTTTTGACCGAAAAGGTCACCGGAACTGAGATATTACGCAAAGACCTCTTTTCGACGTCATCTAGACGAAATGGCGGCACGAGGTCGAAAACTTAGGGTTTTCGAATTGACAAAAAAGTAAAAATACTATCTTTTCTGCAAGGTAAAATCCTTAATTTTCTAGACGACCATAATTTCCCTTAATTTTCGTTATTGCTCAATGAATGGAAACCGATTTTTGTTAACTCTTGCGCTTTCGCTTTCATTTACATTATTATCAGATTGGAAAATATTTGAACTTCGTACGTTAACACTTATTTGCTGTATCTGTGCCAAGCGCGATAATACTCGCGGTTCTTTGTGTTGAGGAATGTATAAATATTCAGGAAATGTCAATTTTAAATCGAAACTCGAGCTATCAAAAACGCAAAAAATTCCCCGACCAATTTTTCTTTACTCGTAGAAAAATTGTCGACCTAATAACCAAAAAATTTATATTTTTAAAATTTTTTCCAGCAAACTCTACAACGTTGAAGATGCTCTTGAGCTTCGCAGTCGGAGGTCTTTTAGGCGACGTTTTCCTTCATCTTTTACCAGAGGCTTGGGCCAGTAAATCCCTATTAACCGGTAAATGATTCAAATCTCGCTTTCTCAATACCAAAACGACTCGAAATAAATGAAATTCTGAAATTCCAGATAAAGCTCACCCACCGATAGCCTGTGGACTCTGGGTGCTCGCAGGATTCCTCGTCTTTATCATCGCGGAGAAAATTTTTAGCGGGGAAATGTGCCGCCGAGAAGAGTCCAACGATTGCAAGGTCCAGGAAAACAACAGCATATTCAAGGAACTGGAAAACAACAATTGCCTGAATCCTTTGGAGTCCGAGAAGCAGTGCAAGCTCCCCAAAATCAGCTCCGGGGAAAATGGATACGGAAATGGCATGAAATCCCGCTTTGAGAAAAATGACTTATTGCTGTACGCTCTACAAAATGACAAGCCCAAAGCCGGAGGAAAGAACGGTTATGTGAACAATGATTTTGGGCAGAATTTAGCGCTGAAACATTCGACCTTGGCTAATGGAAATCCCAAGTCCAAAGAAGCGACGAAGAGGCACATCTCTGGGTACTTGAACCTGTTGGCGAATAGCATCGACAATTTTACCCATGGCTTGGCCGTTGGGGGCTCGTTTCTTATTTCCTTTAGACTCGGCGCTCTTACCACATTTGCCATTCTCATTCACGAGATACCCCATGAGATCGGGGATTTTGCTATTTTGTTGAAAAGCGGCTTCAACAGGTGGGACGCTGCGAGGGCACAACTTATTACTGCTTTCGGTGGAATCGCCGGGGCTTTTGTCGCCGTCGTTTTTTCCGGGGACGGGATCGGTAAGTTTGCTATTTTTCCTTTTCATTTTATGTTTGAATCTCATTCTTTTACCTTTTTTTAGAATCCAAAACCAGCTGGATTTTGCCGTTCACGGCTGGAGGATTTTTGCACATTGGGATGGTTTCCATCTTACCCGAACTGCTCACGGAAACCTCGCCGAAGGAATCCATGAAACAACTGGGCGCTTTGTTTATCGGCATTTCGTTGATGGCAGGACTGACGATAATGTGCGATTAAGTTAGACAATTTAATTTTTTTGTATCTTTACTGAAGGTTTTTTCAACGTTTTGCATCATTTGGAATACAGTGGAACCTCGGTATCTCGAAGTGGCAAAAGACCCAAAAATAGTTATCGAGACTTGAAGATTTGGGCATGTAAATAATACAAAAGAATGTCATTATAATTAAATATATATGGTATTACCTACATAATGTAGTAAATTCGCACAATCCAGAAAAACGTACGCAACAATGAAATAGATTAGTAAGAAATCTTTAATTTTTAATGGGATGAAAAGTTCTTTCTTTTCTACCCATGCAATTCGACTTCTCGAACGATGTATGTGGCCGTGAAGCCGGAAAATTCTTTCGAGATAGCGAAACAATGTAACAGATAAATCTTATATGTATTGAATTTTTGTCGAGTTATCGAAAATTCAAGATATCCAAGTTTCACTGTAGTTTCTTTTTATCTCTATCTTCTATTCAATTGTTTTTTCTTTGATAGAGCAAAGATTAGGAAAATGAAAGGTGGATTGAAATTCATTGGCTCGTTTTTCCAGTGAATCTTTAGCATTTTTCTACCTGAAAATGTAAATTACACAGTCTGAAATTGTAACATATGAAAGCATATTTTTCCAGTCGAGTATGTATAGTATTTTATGAGAATGTTGCTTCTTACTTAATTTCGTTTCTTGTTAAAATACAATTATCAAAGCTGTACAATTCGAGGCTGTAAATAATTTTGTAAAGAGCTTTGGTTTTCGACACGGCCAGTACGAGGCGCTTTCTTCCCAGCTTAATTTTGTAAAATGTACACGCGACCGATTATTGTATTTGGTACTGTTTCAATCAATGGTTGAAAATTAATAAAATAAAACATCAGATTTGGGTGTACATATATTGGGCGTCAAATATCTCGTTTTGTAAAAAATTTAATAATTTTTTCTTCAGATAAAAGATTCAGTATTCATAAACTAAAAGAGCTTTAAAGGCACACAAATATTTATTACCTATTTGGGAATTGAGTAATGTATGAAACGTCGACGATTGATTATGCACTCTGTGAGCTGCATACTATCCTGATTTCTGTAACTCGTGTAAATAGGGCAGGAAATCCTGATCGTGGATTTGTCATGAACGAGTGAAATGTAGAAAGTTTTTTGTTTAATAAAACCATTAAAAATCGTACGAATCGTCATACTCTTATTGAATAAATAACATGTTTTCCTTAAAATATTTACAGAACTGTTATTTCACAAGACTTAGACTTCACCAAAAAAAAGTATCGCAGTAACGTTTTGTGATGAAATGTAAAAAGTGTATGTACAAAGTAAAACTCAGTTCACTGCCTATAATTCGTCGCGAGGCTTGTTTTCTCGATTCGAAAAACTTGCTAGTTTTTCTAAAATCGTAACGATCTCGGCATCTGGATCTATTGATTGGTAAATCCGCAAAACCATGGCAACCGATTTCATAATCTCTTCTTTTTGGTCTTCGAACTCCTCCCTACAAACACCGCTGAAATTCAAAGTGCTCTCGAAAATCGCATGGAAAAGATCCTCGTTTGTTATGTTTTCGAAATTATCCAAAGCTTGAATATTTTTGCTCATGAGATTAATAAGGTGACTGCAGTAATTGTGCATTAAAAGTTTTCTCTCAAACTTCGTAGGACTGTAAGCTTGTAATCTCAATTCACGATCCTTCTCGCTACTGATTTCCTCGATGCTTTTCCTTTCCAAAAGTAGGTCATTCATAAGGTTCATGACACGTATCTGAATCTGCTGCTGATCTTCGTCCAGGAGTTTCCCAAATATTTCCAGGCCTCCATGATCCACGAGGGCTTTTTGGGCCGCTGGGAACTGACGCACGAGAGCGCTGAGAGCAAACATGCACCGAGATCGAACCCGGAGCTTGGAATTTGTGACAAGTATATGCAAGAGCTTCTGGACGTAATCGTTTTCTAGAGCCTTCGTTTGAACTTTTGGATTGGACTGGACAGCAGCACCCAAAAGATTCAGCGATTCCAACTTTATTTTCTCAATAGTGGAATTAAGACAGGGCGAAATTATTTTTGTCATTCTGGAATGAAACAATTGCATTTTAAAGGTAAAAAGCACTGGAAGTAATGGAATTTGGTCGGTTTTAAAACTTGGGGATAAATATTTTACCCTCCCATGTCAGCGAACAATTGTGCATTGTCTATGAAATGGATAAAAAACTCCAACTTGTCTAAAATAAACAAAATTTCTTCGATTTTAGAATTATTAAGATTTCCGGAAACGATGGAATCTCGATGAACTTGGAATTTTTCGAAATATCCTGATATAATATCAGCTTCGTTCGTGACATTAATTTTTAGACTTTTCAACTCCTTTTTTATCTCATCATAACTTCTGAATTCCTTTTTCGTTTCTTTATTTTCCGAGCTATTTTCGTCATTCTGAAAATCAATATCAGTATTAATGAATTTAAAGTGGATTTTAAAAACTGGCATTTTAGAAAATTTGTTACTTTAAGCTCGTCAGATTGTAGCTTCTTAAGTCGCTTTTTTAGTTCTTCCAACGACATTTTCACCTTTTCCGCAGGTTTCGTTTCATCCTGAACATCTGCGTTTAATTTTTCATCGGGATGCAAACTCAAGGAACGAGATGATGTTTTTTTATCAGCATTTCCATCATGTCCCTCGTCCAGTAACTTTGCCTCTGTTATTCCCGTTTGAAAATTGTGCCGAACGTGTAGACCCTTCGGAATTGACGTACCTATAAATTATAAGATCGAAAAAAATGTTTGCTTTTCGGTTTCGTAATAAACGAAGATTTCAAAAAAAGTACTTTTTTCTCATTCATTTAAAAAATACAAAACCATATCGGTGAATTTAACACGGGTTTTAATTCAGTAAATGAGAAATTTGCAACGCGATAAATGCAGTAAAAACGTAAACCAACAAGATTGATCCACGTGGTACATTCCGAAAGCTGCAACTTGACTCACCCTTTTCGACTACTTGCCATTCTCGTGTGGGAACAAATGCCGAATCGTTCTTTTCGTTATTACCTCTAAGCAAGATGAAAAGACACGACAAAATGAGCAAAATTCGCAAATCAACGTTCATGGTACCGATTGACAAGTTTGTTTCTTCCTCATCACCACCACTTTGCTCCGACGCACTTCGGTGTATGTACATACAAATCTCTTACTCCCGCTTCTTCCCGTCCGCGCCCCCTCCATTTCCCGTATCGCCTCGACGCAAAACTGCCAACTTCAACATTTTAAATGCTTTTTTAAATATAACATGCGATCGTTTCATCAGAAAATTAAATTTCAAGAACTTGATGCGTTTTTGCTCTATTTTTATTCTTCTACAGGAGAAAAGAGGAAAAAAGTCACGTGCTGTTGATGGATGACATTCGATTTCATGGATTTAAATGTCCCGCTGCGGGCGCGCCGAGTGATGAAGAAGCGAAGCAGCGGCTCATCTCCCCCCCCTCCCTCGCCCCGCCGAGCTAGCCGCCACCGAACCGTTTCACGCCAACGTACACGACAAACGCACGCGTCGGCTCCCTTTACCGTATCTTATTATCCGCACGTTTCGTATCCATCGCCATGGCTGAGGAATATCTTTACGGTAAATATAAAAGCTCAGGAAACGCCATTTCCCCGGGACTTTTTATTTCGCTTTGTGCAAGTCTACTTTCTCCGCTGAACGACACTCAACGACGCGCTTTCGTAAATCGCGAGACGCCGGCAGACGTTCGGCCATTGTGACGAGCCCATTGTTCGATTCCCGTTTCGCGCTTCTCCGAACAATTTTTACCGCGTCGTTCGATATGCCGTGTATATTATTATCGTGTCATTTGTGTGCGCAGGAATTTGCCTCAAGGGGGAAAAAGCCACGGAAATGTGGGACCCGGAACACAAAAATGATGACACCGACGGTGCCAATCAACACTTCGGTGTTGACCAAAAACTCATCATTAAAATGGTTCGTCTTGCTTTTATTTCTCTTTTTTTCCTTTTCTTCAAACACTTTTCCTTCAGCTTTGTATACTTTTACTTTCCTTTTCCTGCATGCTCCTAACTTCGCATTCGACCCGGCGAGAATTTGCCGCGTCCCTGATCGAAACCCGACACTCGAAGGGATTTTTTGCGAATTACGATCGCTTCTCCAACAATCGAGCTGGTCTTATAATTATTACGGCTTTTTTTATTCATCTGAATCATGCCGAGTTCTTCGAAATAGCTAGAATTGTCAAATTTCGGGCTTCTTTGACTCGAGTGGTTGAAAGGTGGAAAATAAATGGTAAAAATGCATGGGCATGGGTTTTGGCTCGATTTATTTGCAAAGTCAATCTATAAAGCTGGTGAAAAATTCGTAGTTGGCGCCATTTTTCTCATAATGGCCGCTATGCCTCGTTTTGTTGTGCGGCGATAGAAAGAGAGAGACCGACAAGGGAGGGAGGGGTTGCATTGAAGTAACGGAAATGCAGGATGCATGCGAAGGGCTGAAAAGCCGAGGCAGCGAGAGGGGCGGCGAATTCTATGTACCCCTAATTTCGCGGCGTTTTCTACAAAGTTAATTATAAAAGTGACATGAATTATAGAAATATTGAAACGATTCTTTTTTCAGGCTCTCCTAGGACCAGAAGCCAAACCCGGAGAATTGAACGTTTTACAAGTGGAAGCGATGGGACTTAAAGGACCAATCCAGACGCCAATCGCCCTCTTGGAAATGGGCAAAACCGCACAGATCATCCTGGATTTGAGCTTTCCTGACCCTCCTGTGACGTTCACATTAATAAAAGGCAGTGGACCAGTTCATATAGTTGGACACAATCTTTTGGGTAAATTTTACTACAGCGATTAGTATGAAAACATGAACTTTTGTATTCTAAAGGACCTTGATTTTGTAGGGACGCACATGGAAGAATTCGACGACATGGAAGATGAAATGGAGGAGGAGACAATTGACGATGAAGACGACGAAAAGGTAAGAAAGCAACGATATCATAATCGAAACTATTCACCGCCTCATGGTTGACATTCAGTTGCTGTTTTAATTCATTTGGTTGACGAGACATCAAACATTGTCATCGCATTTCATTGAATGTTCTTTTTGGCACTCTCAAAGTTGATTTTCCTATGAATTAGCTGTAGAAACGATGAATCGCGAGATATAGAAATCAAATGAAAATGTAATAAGGAAAACTGAAACGTTTGGCAATGAAAAAACTTGGTCTGAGATTCCGAGTAGTGAGGAATAAATGAATGGGAGTCGAGTTTTCAATTGAGTGATATACGCATTTCAGGCACAGCATAAGAAACGAAAGAGTTCTACCGAGGGTAAAAAAAACGGTACCAAACGCGCCAAGATGGACGAAGCGATAGATAAGTGAAAGTGTTAGAATAATAAGGCAGCAATATGCAAAATCGTGTTTTAAGTTTTATTTAATACAACGTTTTTTTAAAGATCGCTGTCGCTGTCTCGATAATAATGAAATAATAGTTTAAAGGACCAAACGCAAAGTTTACATGCGCAGTTAAAGTCACGAACAATACATATGTAATTGGTTACTTTTCGTAATTTAATCCATATATTTCGATTTTGTGAAAATAATTTTTTGTATAATAAAATGCTCTGAAAATGATCACGTTTCTTTCCTTTTTTGTGCTCTCAGTTTTACCTTCCTCTTCGTCTTGGCAGCGTAACTTTTCATAGTCGAGGAAAAAATGCATCCCGGTAAACGCTGTTAGAGAAAAATTGTTCAGATTTCGAAAACTCGAAAATGCTCGCCACAAATGTAAAGAATGGAAAACTAACTTTTCGGCCGAATCATGTGCTCATAAGGAACAATTCATTTCGCTTAGAAGACCTCATTTTTGACAACAAGCTCTATTGATAATGAAAAAGTGACGTTTTACTTTACGTTTTTAATGCAGGATCCTGAAGACGAGGACGAAGAGGATGATGAACCCAAGAAGAAGAATGCCAAATTGACATCCCCGGCCAAAAACAAAAGTCAGGCTAACAAGAAACAAAAAAAATAAGCGAAAATCTCTGCACATTCGATGAACCCACACAAACACATGTACACAGACAGGACGCAACGATAGGCTAGATTGAAAACCATAAGTCCATCATCATCCGCATCCTGCAACAATTTCTTATCGTTTCATCGCGTTCGTAAATGGCAGGCAGATTTTGCGACCTTTTTATACACTACGAGACTTTATTGTATTGTAAGACGAAAACTTTCTACTCGCTGATTTTAGTTTTACAACTTTAAGAGAGCTTGACAAACGATGTATTTAGTTAGCCGTTGGGTAACAAATGCCTTTTATGTACTACAATCAAGTTTTGAAGAAACGTCGTATCACCTTTTATACTAACGCGGCGTCGAACGACGCGCTTCTTTTTGACATTCATTCCATTAATTCCGTGCATGAACAAAGAATTCTGAAATTATTTCGTGCGGTCTACGTTTTTCGCAAAGAAAAACGCGGAATGCATATGCGTTTGATTGTAGTCTGTACACCCATTTTGTACATATATACGATACAATAAAAAATTTCACAGAACTTTTCGACTGGGTATTCAGTGAATTTTCAAGACGATGAGTTGCTTTCAGGACTCGTACGAAATTTACATTTTTATTCACAGATTTGTAAAATATAGTAAAAAAAAAAAAAATACTGTATCAAAAATAAAGGAGCGTACAAAAAATCTGAAACGGATAGCAAATTAAATTTCGAGCGTTATTATTTGGCCGATGCGAACTAGTAAAACATCAGAACTGACGTCGAATTTTCGATCCTGAAATCGACTCCTTGTTTCAGCAACTTCTTGTCGTACTGATAAACAATTTTGTCCAGGACGCATCGATTCTGATCACTCACGTTTTTTGGCTTTACGTGAATGGTTTGAAAACCTAAATAATGCGAACATGTTTTTATTTTTTCTCTCGTTTCTTGCGCAATAATACTCACTAATCTTGCAATCACTTTGCAGTCGACAAATCTCCCGGACAGTATCAAAGTTTCCGATGATTCCGTCGTACTGTAATTTCTTCAACTTGCTACATTTCGTCAACATCGTTAACAACAAATCATCCAAAAGCTCTCGATTGTTTCTGAGCTGCAGTACTACTTCGGCTGGTGAAAAGAAAACTGATTATTACATTTTACTTTTTTTCCAAGCAAACATTTACTCGTAATATAAAAACCCAATGTTTCGGTGTAGTGACTTATGAGCAATCCGACAGTGCTTTGGAAATTGCGCGATCTACTCTGATCCCAAACGTGCCCGCTGAACATTTGAAACTGCACCAAAGGAACGCTCGGAAGAAGAAAAAACTTGATATCTTCGTAATGGGAAATGTTGACTGAAATGGTTGAGAAACGGTTGCGAACTCTGCGCTCCGAAAAATTGTTTAATTTGTTGCATTACCGATCGTGTAGGAAACCATCAAACTCGGACAAGCGAGAACTAAGTTGCGCCAGGTCAAATCGGCGATGTTGTGATGCCTCGAATCGGAGTCTCTTATGGAAATGTAAAGCATGCTCAAGACTTTGGGTGCTGCATTTGCTAAAGCATTTAGAACTTGATCCGATAAGGCTGGGTAGTCCAGTTTTAATGTGTTCAATGCTCGAAAATGACCCAGAACCTTCAAGTATCTGAAAAGTTTTATTCTTTTTTCTGTTTCCAACGATTCTCGAGGAAACCGATTGAAAGCTTGCTGCTTTTTCGTCGGAATTTTACATATTTTTTGAAGAAAAATAACAAAACTTTGTCAGCGTTTATTGGAATTAAAATATCTATAAATAATACAGTCAAAAAACGTTTTTGAAGAATATCGGATTTCTGACTACATTTTAACCAGACTTTCGCACAATGAGAATAAATTACTGAAGAATCAAGTTTTTGTGAGTCACCTAATTATTTAAAAGTTGAACATTATTGGTTTCATGTTTTTGAAACATTTGTTCAACAAAAAATTGCAGCGAAATAAAAAAATAGGTTTGTTTCTTAGAATTCCAAATATTTTTCTTTGTATTCGCGATAACAGAAAAATGCAATCACGCGCGATTAAAAGATTGAAAGACAGTTTGAAATTTAAAAACGTTTTTTTTATTAAAAAAAAATACACCGATTCTTTAGCACATTTATATTCAACATTTTGTTAATCACAGTCGCGTTAAAATGAAATGAAATTTCGAAACTCGGTCGGAAATCGGTGTTCGACAGAAAAAATTATTTTAATGTTATTAACTATGTTTTCAACGATATTTTTTTAGTATCTTCTGGAATGATTCTCATTTGTTCTACGAACAAATTACCGAGCAGAAATTATTAACAAAAAACATTGTGACAGCATTTTTTTCAGCTCTCTTCCTTAAAACGTTGTATTTTTCAACTGATTTTGCTTTGCGACCATTCATTGTGTTCGTTTCTGGATTTAAAACCATTCACCTGTTAAAAATGTTAAAAATAGTTGATCATTGAAGAGTAACATGATTTTATTCACAGAATACGATATTTTAAAAAGCTTTAACAGGAGAATTGTTTAAAATCTAGTAACGAACAAAATGAGTAGTCGTAAAGTCAAATCAGTTGAAAAATACAAAATTCGAAGGAAGAGAAGTGAAGAAAATTGCATTGTACTGCCATAATGTTTTTCATTAATAATTTTTTTAAAGAGAAATGAGTCATTTTAGAAGATATAATGATATTATTTTGGTTTTTATTTTGTTTGTTTGTGTTATTTGTCGTTTTTACAACACGATTGACATACGGCCAGTAGATAATAAATTTGGAATGTTAAGAAGATAGTTCACTACTTTGAAATAGTTTACTGTTTACCCTAAAAGTTCCATATAAAAGAAAAAAATCATGTTATTTTTGGTCGGTAATAAAGCTGATCCGACATCCCCTAAAATCGAAAAAATTGTCACCTCGGGTTGTTGTGAGGAGTTTGCCATTCTCTAAAGGCTCCTCGCAAATCCAAAAATGCCAAGTGATCGCTACTGGCTCTTGCTACCGTACCGAGTAAACGGAGAACTTCGCTTACACATAAATTTGCGTTAAACAAATGGAGGTACTCCAAATTGTGTTGACAACTAAAAAAAAGTTTGTAAAACCGTACATTGATATCACGAAAAAAAGGAAATTGCGAACAAATTCTTACCTGCTACAAAATCGTTACTTACTAGAACGAAAATAAAAATTCGTATAGATATGTAGTACCTTGCGAAATTAGCCAGAGCGAAAAGCAGCATTCCCCGATTGCCCCAAAAGCGATTAAAAGTCCAATCCGTGAGAATGAGTTTCTTTAATTGCACATCTTTGGCGCGCGCGGCATTTAAAAACTCCGCCCCCGCTTCGGCTTGAATGTTTCGCGGAATGCGCAAGTGCTTGGGATACAAATACGGCCGCGACCAGGCCAATTCCAAAGTTCGCATGTGCTGTCCATACTTTTCCTTTCGAATTGAAAATTCAAGATGCTCAAATTGTTGCCACGGATCGTGACAAAAAACGACCGCGAAATATCGCGCGTTCGGCTTGGTTTTCGTCGAATCTTCGTTTCGAATGTTACTTTTGTACAGTATACTTGAATTGAAGAAAACGCACCAGAAGTTTGATGGGGAGTGATAACTCGCCGCATAAGTCGCGGTCGAAAAAGATCGTCATCGAACGCCAAAGTTTGGGGGTTGATAAGGCATCGTACCACACATTGCAAATTTGTCCGACCGCGGCTCGATCCGCGCGATTCAGATAGCTAAATATTTGCGTTAGTATCAGCTCCGGCAGCTGATTCCACATTTCCTGTCAGCTTCGGACTGAGACTTCATTTTTTTCTCGTATAATTTGTAAACGAAAATTGCAATTCTCCGTGCAAGTTTTTTCACTTGTTTTCTTTTTTGACAGCCGGAAATCATCGACTTCTACACCGCGCGAGAGTCGCTTTATCGTCGGATGATAATCCTCAGCACGTATCAAAGGTCAGTAAAAATATTGTTCATTTTTCTGCCAAAACAATAATTAAAACGAATAATCTCTGTTGTCTACGAGATGTATAAAATATTTTTCCTTCGACTCCGTAATGACAGTTAAATTCATATTGTATATTCTTCCGAAGATGAGTGCAACCTTCATTTTCGCGTGAAAATCTTGAAGAAATTCGGCGAGTTGAATGTAGCAATGAAGAAATCTACGTTACCGAGCATAAAAATGAAACATTGAGCAGGGCGTTACCAGATAGCTCCACCATGAAATCAAATAGCAGTAAAAATAATAATCGGTTCCAATTTCCCCTCAATTAATGCCCCCGAACACTAATCTTTCTAAACTTAATGCTCCTTCAGCAAAATGTTGCGAGGCTATAAAATATGGAAAAGCAGAGCCGGTCCCTTTTTCAAGCGGCGCAAATCACGTCTCGGATAATCGAGTGTATCTCTCGGCGCGATAAAATTTATATCCGAAAAGGGACGAAAGTGTCGGCGAGAGAAAAGGACGCGGTAGATGCAGTTCCCGAGGTTTATAAACGTCATTACGAGAGACAGGAGCGAGCGACGCTGGTAGCCGCGAGCCGCGGAGCCGGTTCGAGAGCGCTTTTAACGATCGAGTCATTAAGCCGTGAAGAAAAAATGAAATGAAATTGAGACGTCCGACTCTCATAATTGAGCGAGGCCTTAATCTGCAGCCTCTTATGTATTAACAGATTGGCGCGGTTGAACGACGGGCGTTTCAATTATTCTTAGCTTTTAAAACTTTCGGGATAACAAAAGTTGTAACGAATTCTGAAAATCGAAATCCATTCCTTCTTCTTGCTTTTCGTCCTTGTTTTTCTTCTTCTTCTTCTTCTTCTTCTTCTTCTTCTTCTTCTTCTTCTTCTTCTTCTTCTTCTTCTTCTTCTTCTTCTTCTTCTTCTTCTTCTTCTTCTTCTTCTTCTTCTTCTTCTTCTTCTTCT
>JABFQM010002953.1:0-13225 GCA_022816865.1 Zelostemma sp. ZL-2020
TTTTTTTTTCACAAAGCAGAAAAGTCGAAGTACTTAATTGATTTACAATCTTTTGACCATGTTAACCCATTAATTCTTTTTGTTATACCCCGTCTCATAAAAAAATTATAAACTTTTTTTTTTTTTTTCGAATTTTTTTCTCACAAATTAAAAAGGCTCGATAATGTAATTGATCGACCATCGTTTGACCATGTTGACCCAGCAATTAAATTTGTTCACCCACGTCTCATTAAAAAGTTATTAACAATTTTTTTTTGATAAAATTTTTTTTCACAAATCGGATAAGCCGAATAGCGTAATTGATTTACCATCGTGCGACCATTTTGACCCATTAATTACATTCGTTAACCCACGCCTCATTAAGAAATTATTAACAATTTTTCTGTTTCAAATTTTTTTTACAAATTCAAAAGGTTGAATAATGTAATTGATTGACCATCGTTTGACCATGTTGACCCACCAATTACATTTGTTCACCCACGTCCCAGTAAAAAGTTATGACCAATTATTTTTTAAATTCAAATTTTTTTTTCACAAATGAAACAATACGACTAGCGTAATTCATTGACCATTATTTAACCATGTTGACCAACTTATAACATTTGTTGACCTACGTCTATAGTTCCGCGAATTGATTATAACATGAACTCCAAGTATACTATATTCGAGAATTCATTTTTTCTGCTTCTGATGAATTTTCGCTAGAACCACCTTAAAGGTGCACGTGGTATTTTCGAATACTTATAACCGAATAGCAATGTTGCGGCGTGACTCGATGGTTAGAACACCATCTTTACATTTTGACGCGCTAGCAGTCGTATAGGTTCGGGTGTGACGTTAGGAAAGTATCATATGTATAATTATGTGACTGAGATAAAATATCATAATTTTTTTATTCTCAGTGGTTTTGTACAATGACTAAGGTTAAATACAAAATGTATAAAAGTCTTGAAACATATGGAACGACCTAACATAACAATTTTTTATTATATCTAACAAAACAGTCTAAATCAATATTACTATAGCCTTTTCCTTAAAACTAAAATCACATGTTAATGTTCAGTCGGCTGAAAGATATTACAAGTATTAAATATATTATGACAAAAGTGTTACAAATATTGAATTTATAAGTTATAAAACTCATTAAACGTGTTCAACGATCTATTGAGAGCAGAATAGATATAACATTTGATGACCAAACAACATGTTTTGTTATTCGCACAAACAACAAATTCGATAAATATACAATTTTTTTGAATATTATTTGTTTCCTGTGGAAGCGCTGTCATAAATATAAAGTAATTTTTTCCATTGTAAAACAAATTATTGAAATCTTGAATCAAAATTTTAACCTGCACCCAATTCCTTCGACCTATCGACCTACATTCAGCCTACAGTACGACAAAATATAATTTATAATTGCAGGCTGAGGTAGGTTGACTATAGGACGAAAATGGATCGAGATAGGTTAAAGAGCCGAAAAGTTGTCTGAAGTTTTCGAGATATGTAATAATTATGGAAATTTGAAAACCTAGTTCATGATTAATTTCAAAAATATATATTCAAATGAGTAGAAGACTACAAATTATAAATTAAAAAAGTTTAGTGTATATGATTGTTGCGGGAGTGATTTTTTTTGTTTTTGGATTCCTAACAACGTGTGGTTTTTTGGCCAAGTCGTCGTATTCTATCCACGTGTCTGTCACCCGCCTACTGAATCCTCTGTAATGACCAAGTGATGCTGGGTCTGTGTAGTTACCCGGAGTACTGACAATAACACCATTTAGGATGTACTTAAAATCATCAAAATTCAAAACTTTCGGTATATTGTCTAATATAATAGTGCTGGATGCTTTAGGGTATGTCTTCTTCTGAAAGCATACTATAAAAGGAAACTCGGTTTCCAAAATCAAATGAGTTCCTGGCACCTTTTCTATTTGATTAATGGTTCTGCACTTTGGACACATTACAGAAGTGTCAATGAAATAATCCTGTAAAAAATTTTGGAGCTGGTCAGTGAAGTCTCCAATCCATATTTTTTCTGGGGGAATGTCTAATATTGCTACATCAGGAATATCTTCATAGCAAACTGCACATGTACCCTTTTCGTTTGAAGTACTATAGCCTGGAATGTTTTTGTATAATCGTCTGATGAAAGAGTTAATATTGTCGGCACAATTTAAAACTCCATTATCAATGTCAAACATCGCAGATAAAATAGACCCCCTCTCATTGTACAAAGATTGCGAAACCCCAGAACTAACATAACTTTTTATTCACGTATTTATACTAGAAACACCCATCGTTTGATCGACTGCCGTTTTATATGCTTCATTGTCTATGTACGCGTTACTAAGAATTTCTATAAGTGAATCGAACGGACAAGTATTCCGCACTTGTACTCTGTTTTTATCAATAGTTATTAATGGCAGCATCGAACCGTTCCTTAAAAAAGCCTTTTTGTTTCTTTTCAAAAGACGGTTGTGGACTAACTGAACTTCAGGACAAGGGCGCAAGTACTTTCCCCTTTGCATTGGCATCAGTCCATTGTTTTCCGGGAGAATAATAGAATCTACTGTTTCAAAATTAGGGACATCTTCGGAATGAATTTTATTATCGCTGTCGCTTTGATCTCCTAATTTCTCCAAACCTGACGAGTGTAATTGTTGCGTTATATCCGTAGCCAAGAATTCGATTGTACTATCATTATCATTTGTTACTTTGCATTCAAGTTCACGCTTTTCTTCTACATCGAAATTTTCTCCGTAGTCCTTGTCGTATGGTACTGTTTTCTCAGATTGATTTTTGCCTCTCCACTGTTCTTCGTGTTTTAAATACTCATTGTCGCTTAATATATCATCTTCTCCATTTGAATTATTTTTTTTCATTTTGAGTGTAACGTAACGATCTGATTCCTGGCAATATGTTGTCTCGATTTTCCTTTTCTGTCCCCGACTTTTATTATTCACGGCAGCTCTTTGTATTTTACATGAATTTTCGATCCACCTAATGTGTTGAGCGATGAATTTATCAGCTCTTAATGGTTTGTAAGCTGCTCCACCAAGCGAAGCTTTCAATTCTTTGAAATAATTTTCACACCGAGCTGATGTTGCAACCTCATTTGATCCTGGGAAGAACTCTGTCATAACATTAGTCCACAAAGGAAACTGTTTACTAAGTTTAATTAAAATATCTTTCATTTCGGGCAAATAATACGGATTGGCTCTTCTGAATCCTTTACACTTTTCTGCTTTGTTTTCTGCATGCTCGCAAATGCGTTCAATATACTCTGCTATCTCTTCGCTCTCTTCCAAATCTTCAAAATCTGGAAAGCACTCTTTTTCAATCGATTTTTCGTCGTCATATGTGAAAGTTTCAATGCGTTTAAATAGCATTTTTTCTACCTTTTCGCTTTCAAGGTCGTGACCATCATTGTTTTGCCCGTCGCATTCGCTAAGGGCAATGATAATGCTACCCTTCAGCAATTTTCGGAATGATTTTAAATTATTGCATGAGCTCATGAGACCCATACATCGAGCATAAAAATCTTTGACGGAAGAGAGTCTCTTTTCAAAAACGTTTTTTTTACATAAAATATTCATTAAGTGAGCAATGTCCACTCTAATGTAACTTCTAAGAGGATGTTGTAACACTTCCCCATGCAATAATCTAAAACAATTCGATATATAGGTTTGTAAGGTGCATTTGTTAAAACTTATAGACATGGCATTCAACAACGCTAATGAGTAGTCTGAAACAGCTTCGTCGGGAGTTGGAATATCTTTCAATAGCTCCAGAAGCCAATACGAAATAGCATTTGTATCATGTTTTTCAGATATCATTTGCGCAATTGGTTGTGTATGTTCGTCACCTGGAGTCGCCATTTGATACAAAAAGCTAGCATTTTTATCGCCGTTAAGATTTGAAATTGATTGTGCAATTGTACCAGTAGCATCAATTTCGACCTTCCTATACCGATTTGGGAATTTATATAAATAAACCTGCATGTGAGACCAATACATGCAACAAAACTTATCCACAGCTATGTGCTTAATGCAACCAGCATATTCACCATTGTATTTCATTGCGCGTAAAGAATTTATGAGATCGTCACTTCTGTTTATATTCAAATCTTTACAAATGGCCTCTTCCTTGCATTTTCTTAACGTATTTTTGCGAGGAAGGTATGGGGGTACAGGGTCACCAAATTGCATATCTTTAGCTGCTTCATTGTACCATACCGCTGCTTTTTTAGTTAATAGTTGTTTGCCAACAATATCTCTCTTTTTTCCTTTGAAATATCGTCTTTCTTCATGGGCCATTCCTCTTGTATCTGCGAGTATTACCGATATTATAATACCACTTCCTGGCTCCGGCTCTAGCAGACACGAGCCTACGAAAGGAACGCCGCATTCTTTGCACTGTCCACTTATCTTTAAGTACGGAGATTTTTCAGTAGTATAAATTTTGGCTCTTTTAAAGGAAAAAGGACACGGCAATTTGAATTTTTCGTATACTTTCTTCGCGATGACATCGGTCCAACCTGCTTGCAGTTTATAATAATTTTAACCCGGCTTGTTTTTAAACATTTCTGCTGAAGGTTTTATTTCAAGCCATTCATCTGAATCGAGTTCAATGAAATCGTAAATTTGTAAGCATTTTGAAGGCAATGCGCCCAACTGCATAGTGGGACCAGCATAGGACGAATTCGCAGTTTGCGATTCATTAATAGAGGTGTCTACAGAAACTGAGGTCAAATTCGTAATATTGAAGTAATCTTTCGAATCATTTAATAAGTTATAGGTATTTCGTCTTACGTAAAAATTTATGGTCGATGAAGTTAAACTCGTTTCAGTACGATTGGCTGCTTGAGCCCATATCTTATCATTGCGACGGATCAGCGACCCATCTTCATTAAATATTTTGAATTGTTTCAATGCTTCAAGCATCGCTTCGGGACTGCAACATGGAGTTTGCGGCATTGTCAATAACAAATGTTTACCGTGTGATTTAAAAAATTTAATTCGAAAAGAAAATTTGTAATTTAAAAGTGCATCTGATTAGACTTATTTTGCTCTCATTAGATCGGGTTCACCTACTCTATAAAACAAATCTTATGTAATAATCTCCTAATACAATCATCTTGATATTAACTGTACAATAATTTGGTGGCGATTTATCTGACAAATTATTTACTAAATATTATATCACAAAGTCAACAGCCATATAGGAGAAACATTTCGAAATATTTTTATACGAGACTTTGGTTTCCAGCTCTAGCTCTATCAGGTAGTTGAAAAATACGCAATACTTTCCTTACATCGACCTTCCACTTTGAAGTACAAAAATACCAATCGTAGTGAAAATACGAAGGGATTTTATTAATGTAAGATAGTTCTCTAACTATTCTAATAAATACGATGAGTTTTTTTTCAATATCTTGCATGATCAAAACTTCTGATCGGGGATAAAAGGTGTGAGAATTCCAAAGTTGTAAGTTCAATGTAGTAGAATATTTTTTCCGCTTTGTTGTTGTACTGTTGATGTTGTACTTTGTTGACTATATTGCCATGGCACGCGAAATCTCTGATGATCACTCCAATGAATAAAATCTAAAAAAAATATACAATAAAAATATCACGCAAACTAAACAAAAGAAATCAGGTTTTAAATATGAAGACGTAAAGAGACAGTACAGTAAATTAAAACATAGAGACCGCTGGGAAGGGAACGACAGAAAGAAGAGATAAACTAGGCGAAAGAGAGAGTCCTGAGGAGCGAGATTACCGCTGCCTCGAGGACACACGGGAAAAGAGTAGAGCTAAAACCCGGGAGCGAGATTACCGCTGCCACGGGAAAGAATACCACAAAGAGCGAGATGACCGCTGCCTCGAGGGTACAAGGAAAAAGAGTAGAGCTAAAACCCGGGAGCGAGATTACCGCTGCCACGGGGAAGAATACCTCAAGGAGCGAGATGACCGCTGCCTCGAGGGTACAAGGAAATAGAGTAGAGCTAAAACCCGGGAGTGAGATTACCGCTGCCACGGGAAAAATATCTCAAGGAGCGAGGTTACCGCTGCCTCGAAATGTACTATATTGTAATTTTTAATGACATTCTGAAAAATCATACGATACCTGTAAAAAGTTGTACGAATTTTCATAGACAAAATGGTGGATGTATCTTCCGGTAAATGCCGCACATTGAACCCTGGGTAGCTTTGACCATAAAATAAGACGTGAATTGAGCGGCTTTGTAGTTTGCGTAAAAACTGCTATCTGATTACAAGATCATAATACAAATAATTATTACAGAGCAAGTTGCTATTGCTCTAAATGCTATCATTACTTTATTACTGAAATGTATAACTTACATTTCAACCAACAAGCAGCAGCAAGTCTGATTGATTCTTCGATCTAGTGAATTGGTGTAGTGAAACACCCGAAACGTAATGGCATACGCTAGTTTTCTTATGGAAGAAGGTGGTGAAGTTGCCAAAGGGGGAGACGTGGATTTTGTTGTGTTTTTTCATCAGGGAGCGATGCTCTCCTGTAAAAATCCTACTGAGTAGATCTCGCGAAGAGATCTTTCAGAGGCTGGGTCGGCCTTCAAAAATGTCAGGCGTCGCCAAAAAGCGAGACTAAAGTCCGGTGTTGCTTTTTCGTAATGACGCGGATTCGTGGGTCGAGCGGACGGGCTAATTTCCCCTGAAGAATCGTCTTAGGGCGTTCCGGGGGTGTTTCCACGTTGATCGGATGCAAAACCCACGGAAGGATGTGCTTCGGGGTCTTGACAAGTTTAATTGTTGGCGCTGGTCCTGGGCTGATTGGGCCTTCCTCGAGGTGGAAAAGTTCGGGGAGTGCTAAAGTTAGCTCTTCCAGCAGAGCCTCATTGCGGGCTTTCAAACTTCCCTCTAAGCGCTCAGCCGCCTGCCTCTGTAGCCGATGTTTAGCCCCGGCCCTTTTAGGCATCAAAACCGCTGGGTAAGAAATGAGGTGGGGAAGAGAATCAGGAGGCAAATGAGGGAGCCTTGTGGAGCGAGATCACCGCTGCCTCAAGAAATGGGATGGGAAACGAAGGAGAAAGAGTCGTGAAGTGGGACTGCACGGGTGTTTTGAGTGATGGAATTGCCGTATGTTTCCTCAGAGTTTATTCTGAGAACGTAGACTGCTTTTTCCATTTTCCTTAGCCTATTTAATACATTTTTCCGACTCGATCATTAGCGGGAAAAGCTGACAGAGCGCCACAAAGCGGCCGTTAGATGAATTTTACCCTTTCTGAAAACCCCCGAAGAGTCAACTTCGACCGCTCGATCCCAAAGAACCCCCGCTACTTCGGTCGTCGGCGCAGGTATCTCGGGAGCGGAAAGTTTTTGCTTGAAAAGCTAAAGTATATGAATAGTGCAGTGAAAGAACGCGAAACACGAAAATCTGTGACAGAATGTATTATTTTCGTGCATTCTGTGCGAAACGTCATCCGGCAAAACTTTATATCGGCAGCGGGATCTTCCAAATATTTTCATTGGGATTGACATTAAATTAAAAATCACTTTACTACATTAAAAATACCAAATACAATCGCAAGAAACGACAGAAAATATAGTGAAAAAAAATTTTATCAAAAAAAAAATTGTTAATAACTTTTCAATGAGACGTGGGTGAACAAATTTAATTGCTGGGTCAACATGGTCAAACGATGGTCGATCAATTACATTATTGAGCCTTTTTAATTTGTGAGAAAAAAATTCGAAAAAAAAAAAAAGTTTATAATTTTTTTATGAGACGTAGTATAACAAATGTAATTAGTGGGTTAACATGGTCAAACGATGGTCAATCAATTAAGTCATTCGACTTTTCTGATTTGTGAAAAAAAAAATTTTTATCGAAATAAAAAATGGTTTATAACTTTTTAATGAGATGTGGGTGAACAAATTTAATTGGTGGGTCAACATGGTCAAACGATGGTCAATCGACTACGCCATTCGCTTTTTGAAATTTTCGAAAATTGGGGGCTAACGTGAAGTTAGCCCTGAAATTTGTTTTTGTTATAACTTTTTAATGAAACGTGGGTAAACAAATTTAATGCATGGGCTTTCGTGGTCATTCGATGGTCATTCGAATGGTCTATTGGAATTAATTTTTTCTCACTTTTGGGGGCCAACTTCACGTAGCTCTCGAATCCGTGCGGCCTAAAAAATTGCCGCGGAAGCTCGAGGATTTGCCGCATTTTATACTACACAAAACAGCAGTGCAACAGCTAAAAAAAACTCAAACTATTTAAACTGGTGTAAGTATTGGCAGTTTTCTAAGCCCATAAAAAATTACTCTCACAAAATTATTTTGTTTTCAGAAAGCAAGTGGGAAGGCAAAAGTATATGCAGTGCGTAAAACCTTCAGCCATATCCTTGATATGGCTAGCTCAAAAAAGCAGGCCCCTCAACTATCAATATCGACGGCGAAAACAGCAAAAACTGGCAAGCAGGGTCGTCCCAGTCTCAAAAATACACCAAGAAGAAGTCGAAGCAGAAGCCGAAGCAACTCCGGTGACGAAAATGAGCCAGACATGTTCGCAGTAAGTATATTTATGTGAAAACCATACAACATTTTGCTCTTTCTCTCTTCTCCGACATACCAGGAACGCGCATTTTGTGAACGAGTGAAAAGGCGTCAGCCGCCGTGCCGCTGTTGCTCCTCGAATCCTAAACAGCAACAAAAATAAAGCTGAAAGAAGAAAATTCTTGTCAGGGAGATTTACATTACCGGGAAGAACCTTTTCGGCAGCGGTGCGGACCTCAAAACCCCTGAGGAACACGACCGAACTCGATGCTCCACAGACAGGAACAACTTACAATGTTGTTCCCGAATAAACTTGCCCTCAATGATAACGAACTGAATAAAATCGCAATTAACGTAAATTTGAAATTTTCTCTTAGTAGACTGAATGGCTCGACCTTATTCCTGAAGAAACAAAACCTGGCATAGCCTCACTAAGCGAGACCAACACTGTTGGAAATAATCGTAAATTTACCATACCACGATGTCGCTTTTTTCCCGTATTTCTAATGATCCCATCCGAGCATCGAAATGTTTCCATCATTCACTCGAACTTTTTACATACAGCGATGGAAATCGACTATCGGTATGGGGAAAGTCCAAATCTTTCATAAAATGGTGTGGCTTTTTTCGCACACCTTCAAAATTTTCATCGAAGCATCGCCATTTTGTTATTATTTACTTGAACTTTTTACACACATTAATAAAATTTCATCTACGATATGAGAAAAGTTACGACTATTAATAGAATAACGTGGCGTTTTTCGCACACCTCAAAACTTTTCATCCAATCTTAGAAATTTTTTTATCATTCTCGGTTTAAAAGAATGCGCTTCGGTTTATTTTAAAATATGTAAGCGCACGTCCCTATTATGCCCTCGTCCTGGGAATCTTTCAACGCGTTCCGTGAAGGAACTTGGAGAAAAACTGCTTCCAGATGTAAGTAAAAAAAAGAGAAACCGTTTTTCGGCATCAGGGCAAAAATCTCGCGGCGTCGAAAGACGGGAAAAAGTCAAGAAAAGCATTCTGAGTTACGCAGTTGTTGCAGCATGAGCATTCTTGACTGCGCATTTCCGGGATTTTGATTCGAGCAGGTTTTATTTACGGGTCACGAGTGCAAGTGTATTTTGATGTGTGTAGGTACTATTTTCTGGATAGTGCTTAGCGTCGAAGATTTTTTCGATTTTAAAGTGCAAAGTTCAGCGCAGCAGTGCTTAGCTTCGAATACTTTTGCGATTCGAAAGTGCAACATTTAGTGCGCAGTGCTATTTTCGCGATTTTCTGCAGTTTTCTCGCAGTATTTCGCTGTGTTACGAAGTTTCTCGCGGATTTCCGAAGTTTTTCGTAGTTTCTTACGAATTATCTCACTGTTTTTCGCAGTTCTTTCGCGGTTGTCCGCAATTTTTCGCAGTCCCCTCGCGATTTCTCGCAGTTTTTCGTAGTTTTTTATTTTTTCTCGCATTTTATCACCGTTTCTTGGAGTTTTTTCGCGCTTTTTTTTTCTCGCAGTATTTCGCCGTGTTACGAAGTTTCTCGCGGATTTCCGAAGTTTTTCGAAGTTTCTTACGTGTTCTCGCATTATCTCACCGTTTTTCGCAGTTCTTTTGCGGTTGTCCGCAATTTTTCGCAGTTTCCTCGCGATTTCTCGCAGTTTTTCGTAGTTTTTTACTTTTTCTCGCATTTTCTCACCGTTTCTTGGAGTTTTTTCACGCTTTTTTCGAAGCATAGAATCTTTCTTCGATCACAAAAGTTTACAACAAAGTTTACAAAGTTTAGTGCAGCAATTTCGACTGGAAGGTGAGATTTTTTAAATATTTTATTATCTTGTCATTGGATTATTTTGACAGGTTTTCAATATTTTTTAACCTTATAATGGCTAGGCAATTACAGTTAAATGGTGCTGTTGATAGAAGGGTTATATGCAAGAAATCGTGGTTAGATATCGGTTATGTAAGAAAGTGTATTATAGAAGATCCGGCTGATCCGTATAGATTTAAGTGTCAAATTTGTGAAGAATCTTATAAAAACTCTGATTTGGCTCGCATCAAAAGACATCTCGCGAGTAGTAGTCATCAAGATTACGCAGTGGGATGTCCCAAAAAAAAGAGTTGTCAGAAACAAGCAAGTCAATTCTTATACAAATGGTTAGAAATACCAGAGTATAAACTATGGTTATAAAACGTTCCTGACGACTCCAGTTTCTTTAAATGCACAGTTTGCAACTTTAAGTTCTCTTGTAGAAGCGGCATTTCAAATATCAAACGACATGCACAGCTCAATGAACATATAACCGCGTGCATGAATAATAATATTCCCGTTGACAATTTCGAAGCGGAATTCACGAACACCGCACTTTCGGCGGAAGAGCGAACAAGCATAGCCGAAATTAAACTCGCAGTGCCAACAGTAACAACTGTTTCGTCGTATCGCGCGGCAGAACAGTTTTTGGAATTTTTTAAAATCGTCGGACAAGATCCGGCAGTTCTTCAAAACATGCATTTAAATAAAACAAAGTGTTCGAACGTTATTGTGAACGTTTTGGGGGAACAAGAGAAAGAACGACATATAAATAATCTTCGTAATACGAAGTTCGGAATTCACATCGACGAACTCACTGAACCAATTCAGAGAAAAAAATTGATGACGTTTTAAACACGGTACGTTGACAATGAAACATTGGACGTGAGGACCGAACCGCTTACTTCGATCAGTCTTGACGCGAAAGATTGCAGTGCTGAAAGTCTATTTTCAGAATTTGCCGGAGTAATGAAAACCAATAACATTCCCTTTTTAATATTTCAACGCTTTCGACCGATAATGCAAGCGTTATGGTGGAAAAAAATAACTCATTCAAAACAAGACTCGAAGAAAAGTGTGAGACGCATTAGGTCCTTACAATACCTTGTCCGTGTCATATGTCTGCTTTAATTGCCGAAGAAGCGTGTGCGTGCATCCCGAAGGCCAATGAAGAGTTCTTATCATAAATTTTGTCCTCAACAGTCCGAAACGAGAAGCAGAGTTCGACTTTTTCTTGAAAAGTTTGCAAGGTCTTACGTGTAAACTTTTAAAATTCTGCCCAACGCGTTGGCTAAGTCATTACGAAGCCATTGCAAGAGTTTTGCAGTGCTGGCCTAGTCTTGTATCGTTTTTGCAAGATATGGCATTAAAAGAGAAATCGAGCAAAGATAAGAAAGAGAAAACTCTGAATGATTGGCATAAAATCATGACTAAACCAGAAACAAAGGCCTACCTGCATTTCCTGAAATACACATTGAATGTATTTAATCAGTTCAATGCGTTTTTCCAAGGGCGGGAAACTCGGATTCATATGCTTCAACCAATGTCTCTCGCTTTTCTTAAATTTATGCTGACGCAATTTTTGAAACCGGGGCTCTTGAATCATATGGACCTTGTGAAATCGATGAAATTTGAGTCATCCGACAATCAAGTTGACTTAGAAAATGTTAATCTTGGGTCAGAATGCAATACTATTGTAAGAAGCATGACGAACGGTACATTCGAAGAAAGAATAGCCGCAAAAGAAGTTCGCCACAATTGTTTGAAATTTTACGTAACCGCAGTAAATAGGATTCGAGAAGATTTATTTATAGATAACATTTTGTTAACGAAATTGAAAGTTTTCGATCCTATGTCAGCACTGTATTGCGCAGATAGGAACGCCTCATTTGGTGATGTCACTTTCGTTGCTGATGAACTGCTCAGTGATTGTGACAAGGAAGGTCTTCGCAAAGAATGGAATGACATTTCCGTGCAATTTTCATCAAGTAAAAATGAAATAAGGGAAGTAAAAAGTTTTGATGAAGGATGGAAAAAGATCTTGCTTACTAAAAACGAGCGCGGAGATTACAAGTACGAACACTTACGTACTTTGACCGATACGATTCGGTCGATCCCAAGCTCCAATGCGGAAGCAGAAAGAACTTTTTCTACGATTCCCGATATTGTGACAAAAAAACGGAACAGACTTGAGATAGACTCAATTGACTCAACTTGCGTTGTGAAACTGGCATTGAAGGCGAGAGGAGAAAAAGCACATTCAATGACAGTTACCGACGAGATGATATCACGCATGTCATCTGATAAACTGTACAAACCTCGCCAAAAGAAAAGAAAAGTAGAGATGACATTGCGTGCAGGTGGTGAGAATGATGAGGAAGAGCCGTCAACAGCTAATGCATCTTCTTCATCGTGAAAATAATATGTGTGGATTAGGCCTACAGGGGATACCACAGAAAAAAAACGCGTCAAAATGCTCTACCTCATTTCAGGTGACGTGGAAATGGGCAATGAAATGTTAAATAATTGACACCGGGCGTGACTTGGATCGCGGAAACAACCGCGACGAAAATGCGCGGCTTTTCCTAAATAGCACTTATCCATATGGCAATAATTATTTTGTCTCAATATGCTTATACTTACAGTAGCTTCTGTCTCGAACAAATCCGTCTCGAACAGAATCCCTTTGCATGGAACATAAGGTTTTATGCAGGTAGAAAGGACGGATTATCGTCATAATTTCTACGCGAACGCTGCGTCATGGTAGACTTATTGGTTTCCCATCTTCCTAAGTTAATGTTATTTTTCGGGAAAGCAAAAAATTAAATTAAAAAATTAGCAAACTAAATTAAAAAAAAAAAATTCAATAAAATTATCA
>JABFQM010002954.1:0-13223 GCA_022816865.1 Zelostemma sp. ZL-2020
GCGGGGCGGGGGGGGGGGGTGGGCCGTGTGGGACCCCGGGTGGTGGGGGCGGTGGGGGGCAAGCCCTCCAACCCCCGGACGGGGGGCAAGCCCCCCTGCTACCCCCCCGCCCCCACCTCAATCTAGCCTAACCTTACATACATTTTTTGTTGAATGCAATGACTACAAATCCTTTGCATTTTTAGGAAGTGAAAAAAGGTAGAAAAGGTTAATTATCTACTTCACTTACTCACTTTTCAACTTCGTTGTCATTCTCAAGTTTTAAGAAACGGTTTGTATTTCGCGCCGAAACGATTCCCGTGGAAAGAAGGCTTGTCGTTCTGGCCAGTGTGTGTGCGTGTGTGTGAAGAAGTGACAGCTCGCTCGACACTTCTCGATATATCGTGTTTTACCGCATTTCGATCGCGGAAAGTTGGTTTTGGGTACGTGGACATGTGTTTCAGCAAGATATTTTATTGTTTATTGTACAGTTGTACCAAAATTTCAATTAGAAGAGAAAAAAAAAATTTTTTTCAAAATTTTTTTTTTCAACTTTGCCGTTGTTGAAACCTTGCTCCCCCGACTTAAAATAAAGTTTTAGATTGAAATACACCTATTTCGCGAAAAATTCAGGTCAGAAGACGCTTTTTGACAAAAGCCGCTCTTCTAGACAATGACCACGAAAAGTTTGGGATTTCCTATCCCTCGAATTCATCCTCCGTCTCTTATGCTTCGACACAAGGATGTAACGATATGGCGCGTCGTACACGTGGTATTTTCCAAAGAATGCTCTCGCCGACACGCGCGCAGCGTAGTTTTGATCCGTCAAATTTTTACACAAAGTAACAACGACCCACTGTAAATTATACATAACAAATAACAATCGTCGATAAATATAAGCGTGTAGCGCAAATTACCTGAGGGGTCGTCGGAAAGTCGAAGAAAGAACGATTTTTACGCGTGCGGAGACACGTCGAATATTAACTTAATTCGTGCGGTTTATTTACAACAATTACACGACAGATCGAACGCTCACGTAACTGCTGCGTGGCGTTATTATAAAGTTTATGATCTCAAGCTTGAGATGAAACAGATCTAGGTCGATTTTTCCAACAGGAAATTCCGCGTGACGTGTCTCTCCGCCGCTGCCTCGGAATCGACAAGACCCCCAGGAACCGAACTTGTCTAGATGGCCGACTCGCGTGTCGCGCCATCTTCGCCGCAGAGTATATAAATCGGCTATCGCGCGTTCGCAAGCGCGCGCTATTCGAATGTTGAAATACAGGAATTGCCGTATCCTTACAAGCTATCAAAAGTAAAATTTTGCGTTTTTTTCCCAGTGGATTTTTTCCACTTGAGAGTAATTTTTTTATCGAAAAAAATACTAGCTTGTAAGTAATTCTATACTGAAACGGAATATGCTTATGTTCATTCCCAACTATTCACTCACAGTCTTTCATAAATTATTTTCTCCGTGCTTGTATTATTCCTTGGTTGTGACAGGCAAGCGTGCCTTTGATGTGACACTTCCACTCAAGCGCGTTTTATCAATTTGTTTACGGGTCTTGTTTGAAACATTTATTATTTTGCTGGTTAAAAACAGTTTGATAAAATAATTAAACAACATTGAGCAATAACTAAGAAGGTAAGTTAGAACAAACTCCTAAAAAAAATTAAATTTTTGACTCCGTTTAATTTTGGTTCGAAAATGTTTTTATATCTTATATAAACTCCGCGTAGACATATATTTTCGGTAAATTACGGTGAAAATTTGTGATGTTCCCATAAACAATTCTGTGCAAATAATCGTTATAATTTGTCTCATTAATATTCCCACAGATTCCGTTTTTTTTCATAATTACTACATTTTTCAATGTACTGGACTCTAGTTGTTCTTGTCGAGCGAAAACAATCAATCATGAATACATTTTTCCGGCGATTATACGTCCAGATGACTTGTCACAACCAAGGACCACAGTGTCACAACCAAGGACCAAGTGTCCTTGGATGTAACATGTGCAAGGGTTAGCGAAAATCTTTCTAGTATTGACAATTTAGATATATTAGTTTTCTTTATCGTTTCAAATGATAGGCAATAGAACCATTCACGGGTATGGAAGCTAAAAGTCGTGTATTTTACGATATTTAGCACTCAATTCGACAAAAAAGAAAAAGTGTCACAACCAAGGGCACTCTCCCCTACTGAAATAATTATTATAGTTATAGATTAATGAATAATCATAATCGTTTGATCGTAGTGTGATGTTCACAAAAATCATACATTGTTATTATTTTGGAATGATAGGTATAGCATAGAGTTTAAATTATTATAGTTGATAGAATTCATTTAGTAGTGAAATAAAATTTCAATGAATGTAATATTTGAAAATGTTGTACCAAAAGGTCATTAAAATATAAATGACTAATGGATTGTTTATATTGTTTTAAATGAGCATTGAAAATGTGATGTTTTATATTCATCAGCAATACAATTCGTATTAAACTTCAAATTTTACTGAATTATATTTTATTAATTTTTTTAGTAAGGAGGGTTGAAGTCTTTCATTTGTTTGAAAACCCATTTCTATTTTTTTGAATATGGTAACTTCATTTCTACTAAAAAGTCACATTAAATTTTGAGAGATGAAATTATCACGTCTATTTTGATGCATGATCAGTCATAAAAAAGAATTTATCCCAATAGTAACTATTTTTTCTAGAAAAGTAAAGCGTTGGGAGGTGATATATTCATGGTCAGCATATGGTAGATCATGGTTCCTACGGATTTCGGAAACCGAAAATCCCTGACTTTTCCAGGTTTTCCAGACAATTTTTTTCTTATTTCCAGGTTCTTTTTTACATATGACGTATAGTATATATGTTGATATAAGATGTAATTGACATGTTAATTTCGTGATTGTACAATAATTAAATAATCAGATCATACAAAATTATGTTTTTATTTTCTTCAAATTATAATTGACAAACGTTGTTACATACATTACTTTTCAGTTTTCATACAATGTTTTTTATCTTAGCCTTTATGAACAATTTTCAACTCGTCATCTACTTTATCAATCTCTTTCTGATAATTCTCCATCAGCTTTCGTTTTTTTTCGTTCAGATTTTTTAAAGTCTCTGCCTTTCTTTTTCTGTTTTCAGCCTCGTTCCTTGATCTTTCATTTTTCATTTTATTTTCTCTTAATGTTTCCTGGTAACGCGATCGAGCATTTAATACAGCTTGAATCATTTTTTTATCAATTTGCACATTTTGCACGCCACCGACGAAATTTATCGCGTGCCAAACATGTCTCATCGCGATCAACGAATTTTGACTTTGATTCTCGATCAAACAATTTTTATTGACTGAAAAGCCTCTTTCGACGTCCGCGTTTCCATGAAACAAAATTAAAATTACTTTAAAAAAGTTTTGAAGTTCGACGGAGGCATTTGCCGTAGAAATAACATTCATCCAAAAATTATCCAGTCGATCTTCGGTTCTGGAAAATGTTTTGAGTTTGTCTACGGTTATGGTCTTATCGAACAATGCTCAAAATTCGCGATCAATTTTATCAGCTACATGCCCTGACAATTGGTTTGCTTCGACGAATGCTTCTAATGTTATTTTCAAACAATTAAAACCAACTTTACGCGATGTAAGTAAAAGTTCTGGGTTACAACATGTAATACCCTTCAAAATTTTATATTTAAGAGGAGACTTTTCGAGGATTTTAGCTGTCATTGACTGCAAAATTTTGCGACAATCCTTCCTCAGCATAAGGATATCTTTTTGCGACATATCTTTGGATTTTTTAATGGCTGCTCCGGTGGCATATCCCAAGTCCACGCTTTTAAAATCGACTAAATTTTCCGTCAATGTCACATCAATTTTCGCAATGTTTCCTTTTTCAAGAATTTCTTTTTTAACAAATTTCGACATGAGGACGTTTAACAAATTGAGGATATCCGAGTACAAAAAAGAAGCCATAGGCTTGTCGGACTGATATTCTTTTAAAAATGGCTCGATTTCGGCAGCCAATGATTGAAAAAAAGTTAACTTTGGTAGAAGAGCATTATCTTCCAAATGTTCGACGATATCCTTGTAAGAGCTCGATTTGGGTTCTTTTTTGTCTTTTTGAACGCCTTGCACGTATTTTTTTATATTTGGCAATATATTCTGCGCGCGTTCCGAGACCTCTGCATTTTGTAACCATCGGACTGCGCAAAACTTTTTAGGAAAAACACCAGACTCTGCATAAGTTTTGTAGTCAGCCCTGCGAGCTGGGACGTTTTTGAACAAATTATAAATTGCCCGCAAAAAATCAATTATTCCCCATTGACTCGACTGAATGCCTACTTTTAAAGCGTTGTGCAGCGTATGCACACCGCACGTACCCATTTCCAAAGGCATTGGATTGTTTGAACCCACCTCTTTTATATCATTTTTCAATTGACTTAAAAATTTTGGATTCACGTTAGGACCGTCCATTGATACTTGTATTATTTTTCTCAAGTCAAATGATATTAACTGTTTTTTAAAAGCTTCTAAAAGATCAGTTGCTTTGGCATGACCGAGGAACGCAGAGCCTAGGTAACGACATACTGCTTCGTTTTTTTCTTCACTCCAGTATCTTACAACAATGTCTATTTGTTCTTCCTGAGCTACTCTATTGAGAGACTCGTCAAATGAAACGGCAATAAATTCACTTTTACAAACATCGCTTACAGTATTTCCATGAAAATATGGTCCTAATCCGTAGGTTATGAAATAAGCTAGTTTATCACTTTTTAATTGCATACCTTGTGCAATTTCACTATCCGGAAACATCAATTTAAAAATTTCAGTACATCGTCGAGCAGTGGACATTGGCAAGTGACAACTTACGGACTGAAGACACCATACAATTTCTGTTTTTGTTATACTATCTTTTAGCACATATCTATCTAAACCTGTTTTTTTTTACGGCTTCACGACATTTGGTGTGTGTTGGTCATTGACTGCGGGGGCGACAGATCCTTCGACAGTTACAGCTTGATTCGCATCTAGTTCCTTCGTGGTTAATTGATTCCGAGTTTTAGACAAGTCGCAATCTGTGGATTGAAGAAAAGATGTGATGCTCTGGGTTGTTGCTTTGTTGTTCATCGAGATCTGATGTTTTTTGCCGTTCATGTGACTATGCAAAGCTTGACGTGCCATGTTGCTTGGAGCAAACTTTTTTTTGCAGATGCGACAAAATGCTGAGAATCTGTCATTTTGCAATTCTTGAATCCATGATGAATACTCTGGATCGTTGAGCCACTCTGTGTGAAATACGGCCTTCTTTTGAACCATTATAATCGAAATCTGAACTTACAAAAATAACAGTTGCTATATTTCCGAGTAATGACAACTTTTAAAAGTCACATAAAAATTAGAATATCTAAATTCCGTGAAAATCCAAATCTACTTACCAAATTGAATAATTAGAAACCGAGGTCGACTGAAAGTTCACTTTTGAATCTCCCGAAATTTGACGTCTTTTTGTAATTTTTACGTTTGAAAACTAATAGACAATCCTATTAAGCACGAGGAAAACACATACGATTGTGCTTTGTGCACATGAAAAATGTTTTTTAACGCTGTTTATCACTTTTTGTCAGAATTTTTGATTTATGACAACAACGCATTGCTTTGCAGAGGTATCATCTTTGCACGAGCTCATGCCGCGAACTGACATTCTACGTAAAAAATCGTAAATGACTGTTTCATTTTTAAAATATTGGAGGAAGTTGAGAGAAGCCGGCAAATCAACGAATGCTTTGTCGGAAACATCGGTTTCAAGTTAATCCCCTTGTTTACGTTTGCAGCACGTTCAAAACAAGACAAGATCTACATTTCAGGCGCTACTCATAAAAATTATTATTTCCTTGAATAAAATAGTTCAGAAAATAAATGATTATAATTCTGATATCGGTCATTTTTATGTTATTACTTTGTTATAATTGAACCGCAAGGAAAAAGTGGTAAATTGCTCTTAACAAAAATATCAGTTGAAAAATGAACTTAGACTTTTACTACACTTTTTCCAGAAATATTTCGATTTTTCGTTGAAATCCCTGACTTTTCCCTGACTTTTCCAGAAGGATGGAATTCCCTGACTTTTCCAGGTTTTACAGGTTTTCCAGTCGCGTAGGAACCATGTAGATCAGATTTGGATCTCCAGCAGCGAGTCTTGTAGTGATATGTAGTGGCGTGCGTTCTTAGCTAGTAAGCGTAGGGCCCAGGGTTCGAAAACCGTAAATACGGAGTTTTTCCAGCGATAAAAAATGTTAACAACTTGTAAAAATGATTTAAGTAATCATGGTAACTTTGGAAGGCGAACTGATGACAAAAAACCGCCTACTTATATTTTTTTCGTTCTTTATACTTCATGACTCCTATACTCCAATACTCCTATACTTAAGTATTTGCCGAAAGTAGTATTAGGAGTATTAGAAGTTTTGGGAGTATAAGGAGTATTGGTTCAATACTTCTAATACTTTTTTATGGTAAGGGATGAAAGATTACTTACTCTCAATGAAAAAACAAAAAACATGTAATGTAATTTTTACTGAAAAAAAACGTTGGCCCAACATCGACTGCCAGTACTTAAACAAGGTTGGCTACCGATACCGGGCCAGTTTCAATCGGCGTTATCATTCCGGACTTATTCCAACGTTGTTTGCCAACGGTCAAACGATCTTTACCGATGTTGGGCTAACCTTGTGCCAATGGTTTTATTCTTCATAGGCTCTGACATCCTAAACTTACCTAAACTACATGACATAAAACCTCCGTAGTTTCTACATAGGTATATATGAAGTTGAATGTGTGAACGTATGTTTTTGCATCAAACGTAAAAGCGCGCATGAATTGACACCAAATTTCACACATGCACTCCTCAAGAACTGTGGAGGTTATAGGCGTAAGTTTTTTTAGTAATTCTGCAATAATTTTGTCGATCAAACATTTTTTTTTTAAATTTTTTTTTCTATTTTTTTTCCACTTTTGCAATGTTTTTTCTAAGTTTTTCTTCCCTTATCCACCGTGATTCACGTTACTGACACACGATTCAGCTTTTTTTTATGCACCGTGATCTGCGTTACAGACGTCAACTGTTGATAGTTTCCCAATGACAACCGATTAATCATCGATCAACACACGTCAATTTTTCATTAGTGTCGTTACATGTTCTTCGGTTTTGTCGATTACCGCAGTGCATTGTGACATTTTCTCCCGTTTTTTGGATTTTCCAAGTTTTTATAGCGGTGTATTGTACAATTTAACAGAAGTGCAGCTTTTGACACCAACAAAGGAGGTATTTTATTTTCCGTGAAAACTTTTTTCCAGATTTCTATTCAATTATATAAAAACGTTTATTATTCATAAACTCGCGCATGAATTGACACCAAATTTCACATATGCAATCCTGAAAAACTGCTACACTCTATAGGTGTAATTTCTATTGGTAATTTTGCAGTAATTTTTTTTATTTTTTTTTTTTTTTCACTCTTGCAATTTTTATTTGAAGTTTCGCTTACTTCATTCACTGTGATCTACTTCACCGACGACAGTTCATATTCGTATTTCTCTCACAGCAGTCTTTAAGATCGTGATGATTTCCTTTTTTTGTCATTCACTTTAGGTTTAAGACAATTAATTAGTTGCGTCATGCCTACCAGAAAGCGATCAAATCTCAGCAGGAACACCGCTAAAGCCAAAGTATTTTTTTCCTCGCAATCGCGAGGAAAAGAGAAACACAAGAAGAACGTGATCGAAGGCTTCGGTTAAATAGTTTGAGATTAGCCCAGCATAGAACAATTGCATCCAGTGAAACTCGGCCAGACAGAATGCGTGGAAATTACAATAGATTCAATGAGTTTAGGGCATCTGTAACAGCTGAACAACATTTTACGCGAAATGAGAGGAACAGGATTTCAACTGCTTCACTACGTGAAACAGCTGATTAAAAAAATTGAAGGTTTCAACTATAGAGCAAACGTTCAGTACTCCTTACATCCAAAAATCATTATTGGAGAAATGGATGTCATACACGGAAAAAAAGTTCAGTTCCGCCAGCGAAAAGAGTTTAGATGAAAAAAGAATCGTTATCCGAGCAAAATGATTGCTATCGCAGTGAAAGGGATTTCGTTGCGACAACTAACTTTATTTTGCTGGTTTCCAGCGAACCAACTTTGCTACGTGAACAAGAAATGTTTGCTCCGATATCGAAACTTCTTCGGTACGATGAAGTCTGCTCACAGAGCGAAGTATCCGTTCACGTAGCAAACTTGGATCGCTGAGAGTGTTTAAAATTTTCTCCGTTCATGGAGCTCGCCAGATTTGTAAGTCATCGCTACGAAGCGACTAAACGCCACGTGCTAATTTTGAATATCATTTTTAATACAATCAAGTTCAAAAATTCTTATGAAAATATGGAGAACCGGGTGAAAGTTTTGCTGGAAGAGTGGGGAATGTCGACAGAGGTCTTGAATATATTTGAAGGTGAGCCTTCCGGAGCTAACAATTAGCGAAAGGTATAGGTTATGCATAATGCACGTTTTTCTATCCAATTTTCAGAAGCCGAAATGGATTACTACGATTTCTGGGGTGGATCCGGATGGACAGGTCCTACTGGCAGCATATAAAGAAAAGAACACATTCACCGATTTTCAGCGGGATGAGTTGGCCAAGTGCATTGTGACGGCACTTTTGAAACCGAACATTGCCACGAAAATCTCGCCGGAAACATTTGATAAAATCGCAAATTCAATTTCAAGTTTATTTCCGCGTGAAAGTAAAACCACTTGGTTTTACCAAGAGAAAAAAAAACAAAAAAACCGTCATCAAAGGAAAGTTGATTCATCGGTACTACAATGCTCGGCGGAAGCTAATAAAAAACAAACTTATTAACAAATTTCATCGCAAACCAAAAGAGAAAAACCCTTCTTTATTTTATTTCGATGATGGGGATGATGTGGAAGATGTAGCTGATAAATTGTTGTGGCTTGAAAACGGCAACACGAAGCCATGGACTCAATTCGTTGAATTTTGGGGGTCTACGTCTTCTGCACGGATGGCAGTTTGGCAAACGGAACCAGAAGACGCACAGGGAAAGAAGGCTCTGGCACAAGAATATTACGGAAAATATCACGCTTTTCAAGTGAATGAAGGACACCAGCTCCTCGAGATAGATTTTGAATTTTTATTCAAAGACGTTGCACTGAAGCTGTATGCAGAATGGGAGAAGTTTGCGAAATTCGTAAATTCGAAACTCACGTTGTCAATTGCAGATATTTATTCAGGTACAATTAATCGATTCGGAGTTTGTTGTTTGTACTATATATTTGTAATTAATGTATTTTTGTTTTGTGCAGATGCTGGGCGATTGCAGATTCTAGTGTCTCTAGTCAAATTTTTCAAAGTCAAAACCGTGATGACGAAGAAAAATATGAGTTCGCGACCTTCCCAACGTGAGATGGCGGATTCTTTCATTTTAAGTATTAATGTGTGTTCATCTCAATGAGCAGAGTTTATACACGATAACATAGATGTAAAATACTTCCATAACATGTGTTCTACAGTTTTCGATTTTGGAAGTGCATTCGATATTTTGGTTTATTCACCAATCTCTAATCTTCCTGTATGTTTTTTTCAGGTAATTGCGAAAATACGACCAGCATTGGAGAAACGAAGAAAGAAGCTGCAGGAGTTCGGGTTGAAAATGCAACCACAAGCTGTAGTTGTGGGTATTGCATTACAGAAAATTACAAACAGTTTCGTTATTTATGATGCGACTTTGTACAAAGTAGAGAATCCATTCGAAGCCTTTGATATTGCCTTCAAATCTTTTCATGCATTGCACGCCGAATACTCTATTGAATGCAAGGAAATCTGGCTCCTGCTGCAGAAATTAGTGTACGACGTTAGTACACCATGAGACGAAAAGTCTTCTCTTGTTGATGGTTTACTCCGTGAGTACAAAGATTATGTTGTGCAAGAATGAGCAAGAGTTCTGATTGTGCATTCGTAGATATTGGAATCTGACATGTAGCACTATGATATCTGGTGGTAGACACTGGAAGTAGCTGCAGCACTAAGCTTTGCTTGTCAACTTAGGCATTTTCCTTAAAATTCATTTAAAAGTATTAATTTTGAGAAATGGAAAAGGCTACTTTTACTCCGCGGTCGAGAAAAAAGTACACGATGTATTGTGCGGTTGAAAATTGTGCCAGCAAGTCTCATAAAGACTCGAATTTGCGGTTTCATACGTTCCCGCCAGCGAATCGACGCTTTGTATCTGTCAACAATATTTTTGACAAACCGGAGAAAAGAGATCTGTTGGACGTTTGGAAAGAAGCGACAAAATTAGATTAATTGAAAAACGCAAATTTGAAGTTTGCATACAAAATGCAGTGATCTGAACGCGATCACAACCGTCGTTTTGATCGATTTTGCCACATTTAATGACGTGCCCTGCTGTTAAAAGGCGTTCTCCATGAATAAAATTTTTCTGGCACGGATTCGTACCAGCCCATTCACAAATTTCACTAATTTTAATCATTATATAGCAAAAAAACGACTAGTCCCGTTGTCGGCTATATGAACGTAGTGCTTAGAGCAGCCATATTGCATAGAATCACGTGGTACTCCACGCCCCCATGTCAGATTCCAATATATACAGTAAGATAAGTAAGTCATTATTCAGCATCTGGGAAATATCAAGCACTGATATTCCGGTAAATGGTCTTTTTGTAATCTGTTCCCATGCTCGAAACATTACAGCTTTCCAGAATCGAACGAATGCTCGTAGAAATTGAAATATGAATCTTAAACCTTGAACCAAGCGGTTTTGGCCGAAACACATAGGTTATGTTCGTTTTTACTATGGCAATATTTACGTAATGAAAGTGTATATTACTTCCTATATAGATCTCGATAATCTGTATTTGATGTAACTGAAATAACCGTAGTGAATATCCTTCCTCTACTTCATGTCCGTTCGTTGAATATAATAGAGTGAAGTAGACAGAAGTGGGCCACGTTTTGATTTGTGGCCATAAAACGAGCAAAAATGGGAACTTTTGCACTCTTTTTTTTTCAATCGCGAGAGGATCTCAAATCCTATCTTTCTGCACCGATAGATTTTCAAAAATTAGTTGAAAAATATTTTTTTTTGATGTCAACAAAAAAGATGTGTTTTTCGATTTTTTCAAAATTTTAGGGAGAAGTGGGCCACCCAATTTTTTTGCTCAAAAACACATAAACATCAAGTTGAATGGCTTTTATTGTTGAAATAGGACTTTTTAAACTCAAATGAAAATATAAGCACCAAGTTTGATCACTAATAATGTTTATTCAAGGCTCGATAACAACGAATGAGTGCAAAAATTACAAATGTGTGACAAAAAAATCATTCTTCAGCGCTCAAATCGAGATCCGAGTCACAATTGACGCATGTGAAGTAACGACGGTTTTCCATTTCCACACACTTTAAATGGAAGGGCCGCTTGCACGTATTGCACTCGATGGAATTGTTCTTAGTCAGCTGTTGGCGGTCTTTGAGGTTCTTTGGAGGAAGTTGAAGCTTGCCTGTTCTTCTCGAGCAGTGCTTTTGAGACGTCGTCGGCTGGATCCGAAGTCTCCATGGTGTTTTCTTTTTCTTCTTCTTTTTCGGCAAAAGATGCGAATCGGTTTGCCAAGGCGAAGTTCACTCGGCCGTCGGAGCGGTCTCGTGGCGGGGACTTCGTCTTCGGGCTGAGTTCGGCTGGCGTGGGGTTGACTGCATCCAGGCAGGAGTCCGGGTCGATATTGTGCTTATAAGCAAAGACAAGAGTTTCTTATTTCCTCTTTTTTTGCCGTCAACTCCTTGATGAGTATCGCGTCTGCCATGTCTGGTTCGGCTTCTGCGATGTCCTTGTTCGAATCTTGTCGCTTCTTCCTGATGTGGTGAGCGGCCTCGTCCTTCAGGTTGTCCTCGACATCATCATAATCGAGAACTCTCGATCCTCGATGATGATTTAGAGAGGTCCGTTCCTTAAACTTTCTCTCACCAGGAGTAATGGTGGCGGTCGGTGGATCGGCTCACGTCGTATCCCACTTTTGCTGGGTGTAGAACGCGGGAGAAATCACGTTTTTTTTCACTCTTTCGCGAATATTTTTCGCGCAAATGTTCGCAGAACTTTCGCGCGTATCGCGAACTGCGCGTGAGCACAAACGGTATCGATTGATATTACTATGTTTATGTTTTGTATTGTTTCTGAGCTTACGGGAGCGCGAGACACATCAAAACAACCGGCATTTCACCGGAAAAAAAAAATTATTTTCGCCAACTTCTTTTCTCATTGTCCTACAGTCGCTAATCAAAGTTTGTTCCACTCGGGATCGCGAACTGCATCTAGTAGAACTTTTTTCGCACTCGTAGGGTGCCCGGGGAATGAGTTTGTCTCGAATAATCGCCACTTAACGACCCGGTAATTAGTCCTAATGACCAAGATTTTGAAAGTTTGGTTTTTTCACTTTTATTTCCGCAAAAATTGTCCGCCCATCGCAAATCGAGTTTAATTCGACTTGTAATCGCGCACTGAGTTCATAAAGTATTTTTGCACTCGCGTAGAATAGCGGTAGCAAAAGTTGGCCGCGAGTAAACGCGACTTAATGGCCCGGCGATAAGAATTATCGGCCGATATCCCGGGAAAAACACATAAAGTTCATTTTTCTGAAATAACTTCTGCAATTTTCAACTCAGAACTGTGAATCGAGTACTATTCTGCTCTAATTTTCACACTGAATACATCAAGACTTTCCGCACTCACGTGAGATGAACAGGGGAAAAGTTAGTCGCGAACACGGCGACTTAATGGCTCGGCGATAAGCGTTATCGGCCGATATGACGGGAAAAACACATGAAATCCGTTTTATTCGAATAACTCTCGCAATTTTCACAATAGAACTGCGAATCGAGTTCCGTTCTCAATTAATTCGCGCACCGAATCCATCGAGACTTTTTGCACACACAAGAGACCAACAGGGAAAAAGTTAGTCGCGATCGGGCGCGACTAATGACCTGTCAGTCAAGCTGATAGGCCGTTAAGGGGAGGCTTCAGTGGCGTCTAAGGACAGAGCGATGAAAAGAGAAGGATACTGATGCGATTTTACGGACATTGGTTTTCTTACCAGAATGTATTTTAGGCGGAATAAATGATATAAGAGTGTACCTACATTG